>JAENJI010001314.1:0-26987 GCA_018901935.1 Pugionium cornutum | reverse complement strand
GATATTAATAAAGTAGAACTTTTCTTCCAACAAGTTTTCTCTCAAGAATCTTGTGCGCTTAGAATCTAGTTGAGACCAGCCCTCCTAGCTCTAAGTTTGTGATTTATCACGAGGTTCATCACCCCTCGTGTGGTTCACTTCACCTTTCCATCGAATACCAACCCAAAAACCCCTATCCAAGAAGTCTAAGGTCGAGTTTCTCACCTAACCTTCTCCAAGCAGCCCACACACATATAAGCCTTGAATCGAGGCTTTTATCATTTTGGTATCAGAGCTTAAAGCTCCTAAACCACGTTGTTTCTATCCTTTAACTTGTCTTGTGAATGTTATTGCATTACTTTAAGTTTCATTCCAGAAAATCAAAAAAAAAACATCTAAGTTCATACCGAGTGCATCTAGTTCCTACGTGCATCACTAGGTTCTAGAATCATTCTTGCATTGCTATATTCGACTTGTCTTTTTGTTAGAATCATATTTCTATTAATTTTAAGTTAAATTAAAAGAAAGGAAAACAGGAAAAATACCAAAAGATTTCGAATTGGACAGCTAGCAATAATTGTCAAGAAAATTTCCTTTTATTCAAATCTCCATATATTCGAATTTTCCATTCCTTAGAATTTTCTTTTTTGCATTTTTTTCGAATCCATTATAAAAAGAAAACCCTCCTAACAATTTAGGAGTAGCATAACTTGTTTTCTTCCTTGTAGTACGCAATGGGAGAAGAAAATAGAGATGCAGCCGAGGCCATGATGGCCATGTTCACCACACTCCAAACACAACTCGCATCCATAGGCGAGAGATTGAAGCGTGGAGAGGCCTGTGAGATTCCAGGCCATAAGGCACGTGAAAGCATAGCAAGACCGTCCTGAGGGTCCTGAGCACCTTAGGCCACGGCACAAACAGGAGGAACCCCAGCCAGATGGAGATGAGGACACACAACCTCATAACTATCACCATAGGCCGAGAGGACCTCCATGGCAACCAGAGGCAGAAGATGATGGCTTCGAGCCATATGGTCTTCACCAGAGACCAAGGATGCCTCCTAGACATCATGAGGATGGAGATGAACACACCTACAACCTGATGTTAAGCTAACTACTCCTAGTTTTGCAAGAAAAGTAGACCCCGAGGCTTACCTAGATTGGGAAAGAAGAATGGATCATATCTTTGATCATTACAACCAACCAGGGCCTAGGAGAGTCTCAATGGCAGTAGCATAACTCACGGACAATGCCCTCATCTGGTGGGATCGCGAGGCATCTGACAGAAGGAGGAAGAGAATGAGGCCCATAGACTCATGGGTCGACATGAAAGACCTCATGTGACAAAGGTTTGTTCCACCTTACTTTCATAGAGACTTGCAACATCGTTTTCGTACTCTTAAGCAGGGTACTAGATCAGTGGAGGAGTACTATAAAGAGTTCGAGAAGTTAAGGAACAGATTGGAGCTCAATGATGATGAAAAAGCATTGATGGCACAATTCTTGGATGGACTCCAAGAAAGGATCAGCCGCAAGGTGAAAAGGCAAATCTACAATGACTTCAAAGACTTGTTCCACCTATCTGTCCAGGCCGAGCAGCACATCAAACGTAAGAGCCAAGAAATCCGCGGCAAGCCTAAGACACCGTGGGCACCAAGCAACATTCCCAAGCCCGTTGACAAAGGCAAGAGCATAGAGATCGAGTCAAGGTTCAAGAGCAAGCCTCCTGAACCCACCCGTGACCAGAGAGAGCCTGGTAAGTCTTCTTACCCTCAAAGATCACGAGACATCACTTGTTTCAAGTGTAGGGGTCGTGGACACATCTCAAGGGAGTGCCCAAACAACCGGGTCATGCTGATTACGGAGGCTGGAGAATATGAGTCCCAAGATGAAGAGGACTATGAACCAGAAGAAGGATATGGTGACATTAAGTACCCTGATGTGGGGGAAGTGCTGGTCACTAGACGCATCCTCAGTGCAATGGTGGATCCTTCAGAGACCATCCAGAGGGAGAACATCTTCCACAGCCGTTGCACCATCAAGGGCAAGGTATGTAACCTCATCATAGATGGTGGTTCTTGCACTAACGTTGCTAGTGCATATATGGTTGATAAGCTAGGTCTAGAGAAGACAAGGCATCCTCTCGACCATATAGACTGAGATGGCTCGATGACAAAGTGGAGCTCAAGATCCATGAGCAAGTCACTGTGCCATTCAGTGTGGGCAAGTACCAAGACCAAGTCCTGTGCGACGTGGTGCCCATGCAAGCTGGCCATCTTCTGCTAGGAATACCATGGAAGTTTGACAAAGAGACCAGGCATGATAGCCAAACCAATCTCTACACTTTTGTGCATGACAAAAGAAAGGTCAGCTTGGCTCCTCTTACACCTGGCCAGGTACACGAGCTACAACTCCAAATGAGTAAGGAAAAGAAACTCATCAAGTCTAATTTTCTTATTCAACCAAGCCATGTCCGGAGAGCTTTAGCCTCAAAGGATTTAATGTTACTGATGGTCTTCAAAGAAATCTTGAGTATAGAACTGGAACAGGTAGAGGTATCTCCTGAAGTAGCAACTCTCCTCAACAAGTTCCAGGATGTGCCAGCGGAGATACCAGCAGGCTTGCCTCCTTTATGTGGCATAGAACACCAGATCGATCTAGTGCCCGGAGCAGCCCTGCCCAACCGCCCAGCCTACCGGATGAGTCCAGAGGAGTCCAAGGAGCTTGAGAAGCAAGTCAAGGAGCTCCTGGAGAAATGATATGTTCGAGAGAGCCTCAGTCCATGTGCCGTACCAGTGCTACTAGTGCCCAAGAAGGATGGGACTTGGCCAATGTGCGTGGACTGCCGAGCAATCAACAACATCACTGTCAAGTACCGGCATCCATTACCACGGCTGGATGACATGCTAGATGAGCTGAGTGGACCCACGGTCTTCTCCAAGATAGATCTCAAGAGTGGATACCACCAGGTCAGGATGAAGGAAGGTGATGAATGGAAGACTGCTTTCAAGACAAAGCAAGGGCTCTACGAGTGGACAGTCATGCCATTCGGCTTGACTAATGCCCCAAGCACCTTCATATGCCTTATGAACCAAGTTCTTAGGGTGTACATCAGTAAGTTTGTAGTGGTTTACTTTGATGACATATTGGTTTATAGTAAGTGCCTACGGGAACACCTCACACATCTTGAGATGGTACTTAAAACCCTTCAACAAGAAGAGCTTTATGCCAATCTCAAGAAGTGCACCTTTTGTACTGATAAACTTGTCTTTTTAGGTTTTGTTGTAAGTTCACAGGACCTACAGGTTGATGAAGAGAAGATTCGAGCCATTCAAGAATGGCCAACACCAGGCAACATCAGCCAAGTAAGGAGCTTCCACGGACTGGCCAGCTTCTATAGGAGATTCGCGCCCAACTTCAGCAGTATTGCCTCACCATTGATGGCAATAGTGAAGAAGAACGTGGGATTCAGCTGGGGAGAATGATGAGGACATCAGGTCGTACATCCAGCCAGGAGACCAGACTGGCCGACCAGGAAGCTTGCCCGAGACAGCCGGGCCATATGGCACGCCTGCCGGTCCAAGCAGTATTGCCGGCAGAGAGACCCAAGCTTCCGGCACACTTGCTGGGGACGTGGATGACACCGCCGGTCCCCTTGGTGATGCCACCAACTCCAGGATCAACTTGGCCGGTCCTGAAGGCATTCATCACCCCTCGTGTGGTTCACTTCACCTTTCCATCGAATACCAATCCAAAAACTCCTATCCAAGAAGTCTAAGGTTGAGTTTCTCACCTAAACTTCTCCAAACAGCCCACGCGCATACATCCTTGAATCAAGGCTTCTATCATTTTCGGTATCAGAGCTTAAAGGTCCTAAACCAGGTTGTTTCTATCCTTTTGCTTGTTTTGTTTTGAGTTCTTGCATTAGTTTAAGTCGCATTCAAGAAAAATCAAAAAAATAACATCAAACTCCAAACCGAGTGCATCTAGCCTTCTACGTTTATCACTAGGGTTTAGATTCACTTTTGCATTGCCATTGACGTTTTGCTTTTTGTTTAAATCATATTTCCTTTATTTTTAAGTTAAATTAAAAAGAAAAGAAAAAGAAAATAGAAAGAATACTAAAAGAATTCGAATTGGACAGCTAGCACAAGTTGTCAAGAAAGTTTCCTTTTTTTCAAATCTTCATATCTTTGAATTTCCAATTTTCAGATTTTTTCCCTTTTTGCAAAATTTTCGAATTCTTATAAAAAGAAAACCCTCCTAATAATTTAGGAGCATCCTAACTTGTCTTCTTTTTTTGTAGCACACAATGGCAGAAGAAAATAGAGAAGCAACCGAAGCCATGATGGCCATGTTCACCACACTCCAAACACAACTCGCATCCATAGGCGAGAGGTTGGAGCGCGTGGAAAGACCGGTGAGATTCCAGGCCATAAGGCACGTGAGAGCTGAGCAAGACCGTCCTGAGGGTCCTGAGCACCTTAGGACACGGCACGAACAGGAGGAACCCCAAGCCAGATGGAGATGAGGACACACAACCTCATAACTATCACCATAGGCTGAGAGGACCTCCACGGCAACCAGATGCAGAAGATGATGGCTTTGAGCCATATGGTCTTCACCAGAGACCAAGAATGCCTCCTAGACATCATGAGGATGGAGATGAACACGCCTATAACCGGGTAACTCATCCTGATGTTAAGCTAACTCCTCCTAATTTTGCAGGAAAAGTAGACCCCGAGGCTTACCTAGATTGGGAGAGAAGAATGGATCATATCTTTGACCATTACAACCAACCAGGACCTAGGAGAGTCTCAATGGCAGTAGCACAACTCACGGACAATGCCCTCATCTCGTGGGATCGTGAGGTATAAGACAGAAGGAGGAAGAGAATGAGGCCCATAGACTCATGGGTCGACATGAAAGACCTCATGCGACAAAGGTTTGTTCCACCTTACTTTCATAGAGACTTGCAACGTCGTTTTCATACTCTTAAGCAGGGTACCAGATCAGTAGAGGAGTACTATGAAGAGTTCGAGAAGTTAAGGAACAGATTGGAGCTCAATGATGATGAAGAAGCATTGATGGCACAATTCTTGGATGGACTCCAAGAAAGAATCAGCCGCAAGGTGGAAAGGCAAATCTACAATGACTTCAAAGACTTGTTCCACCTATCTGTCCAGGCTGAGCAGCACATCAAACGTAAGAGCCAAGACATCCGCAGCAAGCCTAAGACACCTTGGGCACCAAGCAACATACCCAAGCCCGTAGACAAAGGCAAGAGCATAGAGATCGAGTCAAGGTTCAAGACCAAGCCTCCTGAACCCACCCGTGACCAGAGAGAGCCTGGTAAGTCTTCTAACCCTCAAAGATCACGTGACATCACTTGTTTCAAGTGTAGGGGTCGTGGACACATCTCAAGGGAGTGCCCAAACAACCGAGTCATGTTGATTACGGAGGCTGGAGAATATGAGTCCCAAGATGAAGAGGACTATGAACCAGAAGAGGAGTATGGTGACATTGAGTACCCTGATGTGGGGGAAGTGCTGGTCACTAGACGCATCCTCAGTGCAATGGTGGAACCTTCAGAGACAATCCAAAGGGAGAACATCTTCCACAGCCATTGCACCATCAAGGGCAAGGTATGTAACCTCATCATAGATGGTGGTTCTTGCACTAACGTTTCTAGTGCATATATGGTTGATAAGCTAGGTCTAGAAAAGACAAGGCATCCTCGACCATATAGACTGAGATGGCTGGATGACAAAGTGGAGCTTAAGATCCATGAGCAAGTCACTGTGCCATTCAGTGTGGGCAAGTACCAAGACCAAGTTGTGTGCGACGTGGTGCCCATGCAAGCTGGCCGTCGTCTGCTAGGAAGACAATGGCAGTTTGACAAAGAGACCAGGCATGATGGCCGAACCAATCTCTACACTTTTGTGCATGACAAAAGAAAGGTCAGCTTGGCTCCTCTTACACCTGGCCAGGTACACGAGCTACAACTCCAAATGAGTAAGGAAAAGAAACTCATCAAGTCTAATTTTCTTATTCAACCAAGCCATGTCCGGAGAGCTTTAGCCTCGAAGGATTTAATGTTACTAATGGTTTTCAAAGAAGTGTTGAATGTAGAAAAAGAACAGGTAGAGCTACCTCCTGAAGTAGCAACTCTCCTCAACAAGTTCCAGGATGTATTTCCAAAGGAGATACCAGCAGGCTTGCCTCCTCTACGTGGCATAGAACACCAGATTGATCTAGTGCCTGGAGCAGCCCTGCCCAACCGGCCAGCCTACCGGATGAGTCCAGAGGAGTCCAAGGAGCTTGAGAAGCAAGTCAAGGAGCTCCTGGAGAAAGGCTATGTTCGAGAGAGCCTCAGTCCATGTGTCGTACCAGTGCTACTAGTGCCCAAGAAGGATGGGACTTGGCACATGTGCGTGGACTGCCGAGCAATCAACAACATCACAGTCAAGTACCGGCATCCAATACCAAGATTGGATGACATGCTAGATGAGCTGAGTGGAGCCACGGTCTTCTCCAAGATAGATCTCAAGAGTGGATACCACCAGGTCAGGATGAAGGAAGGTGATGAATGGAAGACTGCTTTCAAGACAAAGCAAGGGCTCTACGAGTGGACAGTCATGCCATTCGGCTTGACTAATGCCCCAAGCACCTTCATATGCCTTATGAACCAAGTTCTTAGGGTGTACATCAGTAAGTTTGTAGTGGTTTACTTTGATGACATATTGGTTTATAGTAAGTGCCTACGGGAACACCTCACACATCTTGAGATGGTACTTAAAACCCTTCGACAAGAAGAGCTTTATGACAATCTCAAGAAGTACATCTTTTGTATGATAAACATGTCTTTTTAGGTTTTGTTGTAAGTTCACAGGACCTACAGGTTGATGAAGAGAAGATTCGAGCCATACAAGAATGGCCAACACCAGGCAACATCAGCCAAGTAAGGAGCTTCCACGGACTGGCCAGCTTCTATAGGAGATTTGTGCCCAACTTCAGCAGTCTTGCCTCACCACTGACGGCAGTAGTGAAAACGAACGTGGGATTCAGCTGGGGAGAAGCTCAGGAGAAGGCATTCCAGGCCTTGAAGGACAGCCTTACACATGCACCAGTGCTAGTCCTGCCCGACTTCAACAAGACGTTTGAAGTGGAGTGTGATGCCTCTGGAATAGGCATAGGAGCAGTGCTAACCCAAGGAGGGAGACCAGTGGCATACTTCAGTGAGAAGCTAGGTGGTGCCTCACTGAACTACCCCACTTATGACAAGGAGCTTTATGCCCTTGTTCGAGCATTGGAGACTTGGCAGCATTACTTGCTGTCCAAGGAGTTTGTGATCCACACTGATCATGAGACTCTCAAACACCTCAGAGGGCAAACCAATCTCAAGAGGAGACATGTCAGGTGGATGGAGTTCATAGAGACCGTCCCGTACATCATTAAGTACAAGAAGGGCAAAGACAATGTGGTAGCCGATGCACTATCAAGGAGGTTTGCCTTGATATCAAGCATGGAGGCAAAGGTCCGAGGATTCGAGCACATCAAGGACCTATACAAGGATGATCCTGACTTTGCTGAGAGCTACAAGGAGTGTGGTACAGGGAGTCATGGCAAGTTCTACATCCATGAGGGATTCTTGTTCCGAGAAAGAAGGCTGTGCATACCACAAAGATCATTAAGGGAGCTTATCATCCGAGAAGCTCATGGAGGAGGACTCATGGGCCACTTTGGTGTCGACAAGACTCTAGCAGTGGTCAAGGAGCACTTCTACTGGCCACACATCAAGAGGACATTAGAAGCTCATTGTGCAAGATGCATCACTTGCAAGAAGGCAAAGTCCCGAGTGCAACCTCACGGATTGTTTCTCCCACTGCCCATACCTACACATCCATGGGTGGACATCTCAATGGACTTTGTTCTAGGTCTGTCCAAGATCAACCACAAAGATGCAATCTTTGTAGTGGTGGACAGATTTTCCAAGATGGCACACTTCATTCCATGTGCCAATGTCAATGACGCCACACAAACAGCTGAGCTGTTCTTCAGGGAGATAGTACGGCTTCATGGAGTGCCAAGGACCATCGTATCAGACAGGGACACCAAGTTCCTCAGCCATTTCTGGAGGACCCTTTGGAGAAAGCTAGGCACGAAGCTACTCTTCTCTACCACCTGCCATCCTCAAACCGATTGCCAAACTGCCATCCTCAAACCGTTGGCCAAACTGAAGTTGTCAACAGGACACTATCAACCCTTCTCAGGACTACACTAGGGAAGAACCTAAAGACTTGGGTGGAGTGCCTGCCATTCATAGAGTTTGGTTACAACCGAGCCGTGCACTCAGCAACCAAGAAGACACCATTTGAAGTAGTATACGGCTTCAACCCTCTCACCCCAATGGAGGAAACGCCACTACCACCAGCTGAGATGACCAACCTCAACGGAGCATCCAAGGCAGAGTTCATAAGGAGGTTACACCAGAAGGTAGCAGAAAACTTGGAGAAGAGGACCAGACAGTACGTGACTCATGCCAACAAGGGAAGAAAGGAGGTGATCTTTCAACCAGGCGATTGGGTGTGGCTACACGTACGGCAGGGGAGGTTCCCAAACCTAAGGAGTTCCAAGCTAGCACCAAGAAGAGATGGACCATTCAGAGTGCTCGAGAGGATCAACAACAACGCCTACCGGATCGAGCTCCCAGTTGAGTTTAATGTGTCCAATACGTTCAATGTTACTGACTTAGCCCCTTTCCATGCAGATGAACCAGTTTTGAGGACAAAACCTACTGAAGAGGGAGGGGATGATGAGGACATCAGGTCGTACATCCAGCCAGGAGACTAGACTGGCCGACCAGGAAGCTTGCCCAAGACAGCCGGACCATCTGGCACGCCTGCCGGCCCAAGCAGTACCGCCGGACCCTCGACCACAAGGACTAGAGCAACCAGCATTGCCGGCGGAGAGGCCCAAGCTTCCGGCACACTTGGTGGTGACGTGGATGACACCGCCGGTCCCTCTAGTGATTCTGACAACTCCGGGATCAACTTGGCCGGTACTGAAGGCATTCCGGCCAGTACCTCGCACAATCCAGCCGGTACAGCCGATCCAGCCGGTACAGCCGATCCAGCCGAGTACACGCGCATTTCCACTTCTACACAAGAGGACTCGGACCAAATGAGCTACCAGCTCCAGGACATGCACCTAGAGGAAGTATCTACACCAGTGGTACCTCAAGGAGCAATGACAAGAAGCAGATCAAGGGCATTCCACAAATTCAGCTTATGGGTCGACAAGCTCCTAGAGGAAGATCGACTAAGGACAATGGGCCAAAAGTGCAAGGAAGAGTCCAATGGCTTCTCAACAACACAAGGGACATCAGAGACTTGGGTTTTAGTGGCAAGAGAGGTCAGGGCCCAAAGATTCTTAACCCTACTCCAAGTCGAAGACTAGGAGCAAGGCGCGTGCATGCCACAAGGACGGCCACCTTCCATTTCTTGGCCATGAGGTAAGTTAAGGTAAGTTTCAATTCGAATATATGCCTCTATATGTTTTGCAGGGTAGGATCTAGAATATTTACTTTTATTGAGTCAAAGACATTTTAGGAATAGGTCCTTTTTCTATTATACACTTTTGTATCTTTTCCTTTTGTGCATTTTTGTAAGTTTTCCTTTTCTTATTTGAGTCGACCCTAGAAGGTCAAGCTGTCGAGCATATTAATAAGGCTCCTTCCAGCATTGTAGTTCGACAACCTTTTTGATATTAATAAAGATAGAACTTTTTCCCCAACAAGTTATTCTCTCAAGAGACTTGTGCCCTTAGAACCTACTTGAGACCAGCCCTCCTAGCTCTAAGTTTGTGATTTATAATGAGGTTCATCACCCCTCGTGTGGTTCACTTCACCTTTCCATCGAATACCAACCCAAAAATCCCTATCCAAGAAGTCTAAGGTCGAGTTTCTCACCTACACTTCTCCAAACAGCCCACGCGCATACATCCTTGAATCAAGGCTTGTATCAAACCCAAAACCCCCTATCCAAGAAGTCTAAGGTCGAGTTTCTCACCTAACCTTCTCCAAACAGTCCACGCGCATATAAGCCTTGAATCGAGACTTGTATCATGTAGGCTCTGTGAACTTACAACAAAACCTAAAAAGACAAGTTTATAAGTACAAAAGATGCACTTCTTCAGATTGGCATAAAGCTCTTCTTGTCGAAGGGTTTTAAGTACCATCTCAAGATGTGTGAGGTGTTCCCGTAGGCGCTTACTATAAACTAGTATATAATCAAAGTAAACCACTACAAACTTACTGGTGTACGCCCTAAGAACTTGGTTCATAAGGCGCATGAAGGTGCTTGGGGCATTAGTCAAGCCGAATGGCATGACTGTCCACTCGTAGAGCCCTTGCTTTGCTTTGAAAGCATTCTTCCATTCATCACCTTCCTTCATCCTGACCTGGTAGTATCCACTCTTGAGGTCTATCTTGGAAAAGACCGTTGCTCCACTCAGCTCATCTAGCATGTCATCCAGCCGTGGTATCGGATTCCGGTACTTGAGTGTGATGTTGTTGATTGCTCGGCAGTCCACGCACATTCGCCAAGTCCCATCCTTCTTGGGCACTAGTAGCACTGGTACGGCACATGGACTGAGGCTCTCTCGAACATAGCCTTTCTCCAGGAGCTCCTTGACTTGCTTCTCAAGTTCCTTGGACTCCTCTGGGCTCATCCGGTAGGCTGGCCAGTTGGGCAGGGCTGCTCCGGGCACTAGGTCGATCTGGTGTTCTATGCCAAGTAAAGGAGGCACGCCCGCTGGTATCTCCTCTGGAAACACATCCTGGAACTTGTTGAGGAGAGTTGCTACTTCAGGAGGTAGCTCTACCTGTTCTTCCTCTATTTTCAACACTTCTTTGAAAACCATTAGTAGCATTAGATCCTTCGAGGCTAAAGCTCTCCGGACATGACTTGGTTGAATGAGAAAATTAGATTTAATGAGCTTCTTTTCCTTGCTCATTTGCTGTTTAAGCTCATGTACCTGGGCAGGTGTGAGAGGAGCTAGGCTAACCTTTCTCTTGTCATGCAGTAAAGTGTAGAGATTGGTTCGGCCATCATGCCTGGTCTCCTTGTCAAACTGCCATGGCCTTCCTAGCAGAAGATGTCCAGCTTGCATGGGCACCACGTCGCATACGACTTGGTCTTGGTACTTGCCCACACTGAATGGCACAGTGACTTGCTCATGGATCTTGAGCTCTACTTTGTCATCGAAGCCATCTCAGTCTATATGGTCGAGGATGCCTTGTCTTCTCTAGACCTAGCTTATCAACCATATATGCACTAGCAATGTTAGTGCAAGAACCACCATCTATGATGAGGTTACATACCTTGCCCTTGATGGTGCAACGGCTGTGGAAGATGTTCTCCCTTTGGATGGTCTCTGAGGATCCACCATTGCACTGAGGATGCGTCTAGTGACCAGCACTTCCCCCACATCAGGGTACTCAATGTCACTATATTCCTCTTCTGGTTCATAGTCCTCTTCATCTTGGGACTAATATTCTCCAGCCTCCGTAATCAGCATGACCCAGTTGTTTGGGCACTCCCTTGAGATGTGTCCACGACCCCTACACTTGAAACAAGTGATGTCACGTGATCTTTGAGGGTTAGAAGACTTACCAGGCTCTCTCTGGTCACGGGTGGGTTCAGGAGGCTTGGTCTTGAACCTTGACTCGATCTCTATGCTCTTGCCTTTGTCTACGGGCTTGGGTATGTTGCTTGGTGCCCAAGGTGTCTTAGGCTTGCTGCGGATGTCTTGGCTCTTACGTTTGATGTGCTGCTCAGCCTGGACAGATAGGTGGAACAAGTCTTTGAAGTCATTGTAGATTTGCCTTTCCACCTTGCGGCTGATTCTTTCTTGGAGTCCATCCAAGAATTGTGCCATCAATGCTTCTTCATCATCATTGAGCTCCAGCCTGTTCCTTAGCTTCTCGAACTCTTCATAGTACTCGTCTACTGATCTCGTACCCTGCTTAAGAGTACGAAAACGACGTTGCAAGTCCCTATGAAAGTAAGGTGGAACAAACCTTTGTCGCATGACATCTTTCATGTCGACCCATGAGTCTATGGGCCTCATTCTTTTCCTCCTTTTGTCAGATACCTCACGATCCCACCTGATGAGGGCATTGTCCGTGAGTCGTGCTACTGCCATTGAGACTCTCCTAGGCCCTGGTTGGTTGTAATGATCAAAGATATGATCCATTCTTCTCTCCCAATCTAGGTAAGCTTCGGGGTTTACTTTTCCTGCAAAACTTGGAGGAGTTAGCTTAACATCAGGATGAGTTACCTGGTTGTAGCCGTGTTCATCTCCATCCTCATGATGTCTAGGAGGCATCCTTGGTCTCTGGTGAAGACCATATGGCTCGAAGCCATCATCTTCTGCCTCTGGTTCCCGTGGAGGTCCCCTCGGCCTATGGTGATAGTTATGAGGTTGTGTGTCCTCATCTCCATCTGGTTGGGGCTCCTCCTGTTCGTGCCATGTCCTGAGGTGCTCAGGACCCTCAGGACAGTCTTGCTCAGATCTCACGTGCCTTATGGCCTGGAATCTCACAGGCCTCTCCACGCGCTCCAACCTTCGCCTATGGATGTGAGTTCCGTTTGGAGAGTGGTGAACATGGCCATCCTGGCTTCGGTTGCTTCCCTATTTTGTTCTGCCATTGCGTACTACAAAGATAGAAGATAAGTTATGCTGCTCCTAAATTATTAGGAGGGTTTTCTTTTATAAGGGGATTCGAAAAAATGCAAAAAGGAAAAAAATCTGAGAATTGGAAACTCAAAAATATGAAGATTTGAAAAAAGGAAACTTTCTTGACAACTATTGCTAGCTGTCCAATTCGAATCCCTTAGGTATTTTTCCTATTTTCTTTTTCTTTTCTTTTTAATTTAACTTAAAAATAATGGAAATATGATTCTAACAAAAAGGTAAGTCGAATATAGCAATGAAAGAATGATTCTAGAACCTAGTGATGCACGTAGGATCTAGATGCATTCGGTATGAGTTCAGATGTTATTTTTTTATTTTCTTGAATGGAATAAACTAATGCAATAACAAGAAACAAAACAAGCTAAAGGATAGAAACAACCTGGTTTAGGAGCTTTAAGCTCTGATACCAAAATGATACAAGCCTCGATTCAAGGCTTATATGCGCGTGGGCTGTTTGGAGAAGGTTAGGTGAGAAACTCAACCTTAGACTTCTTGGATAGGGGTTTTTGAGTTGGTATTCGATGGAGGGGTGAAGTGAACCACACGAGGGGTGATGAACCTCGTGATAAATCACAAACTTAGAGCTAGGAGGGCTGGTCTCAACTAGGTTCTAAGCGCACAAGATTCTTAGAGAGAAAACTTGTTGGAAGAAAGTTCTACTTTATTAATATCAAAAAGGTTGTCGAACTACAATGCTGGAAGGAGCCTTATTAATATGCTCGACAGCTTGACCTTCTAGGGTCGACTCAAATAAAGAAAAGGAAAGTTTACAAAAGTGCACAAATGGAAAAGATACAAAAGTGAATAACCGAAAAAGGACCTATTCCTAAAATGTTCTAGACTCAAAAATGTAAACAATCTAGATCCTACCCTGCAAAACAAAAAGAGGCATATATTCAAAATGAAACTTACCTTACTTACCTCACGGCCAAGAAATGGAAGGTGACCGTTCTTGTGGCATGCATGCGCCTTGCTCTACGCATGCACGCGGAGTTGCGTTAGGAATCTTTGGGCCCTGACCTCTCTTGCCACTAAAGCCCAAGTCTCTGAAGTCCCTTGCATTTTTGAGAAGCCTTTGGACTCTTCTTTGCATTTCTGGCCCATTGACCTTAGTCGATCTTCCTTTAGGAGCTTGTCCACACATAAGCTGAACTTGTGGAAGAGTGCTCTTGATCTACTCCTTGTCATTGCTCCTGGTGGAACTACTGGTGTGGATACTTCCTCTAGATGCATGTCCTGAAGCTGGTAGCTTATCTGGTCCGAGTTTCCTTGTGTAGAAGTTGAAATGCTCGTGCACTCGGCTGGATCGGCTGTACCAGCTGGAATGTGCGAGGTACTGGCCGGAATGCCTTTAGGACCAGCCAAGTTGATTCCGGAGTCGGCGGCATCACCAAGGGGACCAGCGGTGTCATCCACGTCGCCACCAAGTGTGCCGGAATCTTGGGCCTCTCCGCCGGCAATGCTGGTTGCTCTGGTCCTATTGGTCGAGGGTCCGGCGGTACTGCTTGGGCCGGCAGGCGTGCCAGATGGTCCGGCTGTCTCGGGCAAGCTTCCTGGTCGGCCAGTCTGGTCTCCTGGCTGGACATACGACTTGATGTCCTCATCAAGTCTTGTGAGCTTTTTTTATATGCCTGGAGTGCATCATCTAACTATGTAGACCAATCTTTTCTTGTCTTTCTGAAAGTCTTCTCGAGGATGTTTTTGATTTCTTTGTTAGAAACTTCAACCTAACCCCTAGTTTGGGGATAATATTTGGTTGCTACCTTGTGTCGGTCCCCATATTTTTCAGCAGGTTCACTAAAATCTTATTGATGAAATGGGTTCCACCAACGTTAATTACTACCATCGGGACTCCAAACCTAGGGAAGATCACATATTTAGACATTTCATCACTACCTTAGCATCATTGGTAGGACTTGCTAGCGCTTCCAGCCATTTAGACACATATTAAACAGTAACTAAGATGTACTTGTTGTGATGTGAAGGAGGAAAAGTGCTAATTAAATCTTTGCCCCAACAATCGAATACCTCAACTTCGAGAATAAATATTTTGGGCATCTCGTTCCCTTGCTGATGTTCCCTTTCCACTAGCATGCATCACATCATGAGATAAATGGGTGAGCGTTTCTGAACATGGCGGGCCACCAAAATTTAGTTCGTAGTACCTTAGACATTGGCATAAAAGTGGCAAAATGACCTTCATAATCAGAACCATGACAGTGAGAAAGAGTATCCTGAACGGCCACTTAGGGAACACAATGCCTAATCAATCCATACTTACAATGCTTATACAAATAAGGCTCCTGCCAGAAATAGTATCTGACATATCTCATGAACTTTTCTTGTCGTTTCCTATGAATTTTACCATTTCTTCATTCACTACAAGGTAGTTGGCGACCTCACTATACGAGGGAAGCATAAGGTACTTTTTGAGACTCTGTAGCTGTATGCATACACTACTAAAAGCGCGTAGATGGTCTCCTCTGGAAAACTATTATCTACGAGTAAAGGCTCATCCACTCTTACTATAAATAGGCGATCAACGACCCCATTGTCAATCCTTTTCTTATCTTTGATCTCCACATCAAACTCTTGCAACAAAAGAATCCATCACAACAGTCTTGGTTTTGCATCCTTCTTGGAAAACAGGTGTTTCAAAATGCAAGATCTGTGTGCACTATCACATTAGAACCAACCAAATACGACATGAACTTTTCAAATGCAAATAAAATAGCTAAAAGTTTCTTTTTGTGGTCGCATGTTTTTTTAGGTTCGTCCTGAGTCTTGTTGCCATTGTAGATAGTGTGCAGCTTCTTGTCTGTTCTTTTTCCCAACACTAGGTATGTCAAGCGAGTCGTACCGCCCCGCGGGGCAAGTTCAAATTATTTTTTGTAAATCTTCTCTTACCCACAAAATCAGCGAGTTAATATTTTATAACCAGCGATCTCCCCAAATTAATCAGGCGAGTGTGAAACTTATATAATTGTGAAACTTACCTACTTACCTTCCAACCAAGAAATGGAAAGTGGCCGACTTTTTGGAAGACACACGCCTAGCTCTTACAATTGTGCACTTGAAGTAGGGTTACATACTTTTGGGCTTTGACCTCCTTTGCCACGAGAGCCCATGCTTCTGGAGCAGCATGGTGAAGTGGTACCTTTGGCTTGCTTGCTGCATTCCTGGCCCCTGGTCGAATTGCCTTGGCCCTCTAGAAGTCCTTCCACAATTAAACTGAAATTGTGGTTGAGTGCACGAGTCCTACTTCTGGTCATTGCTCCTTGCAGCACCATTGAGGCTGAATTCTATTCTAGATCCATGCCTTGTAGCTGGCTGGTCAGTTGGTCCGAGTCTTCAATGGTGTTGCTCGTGCGGGCCATCTTGCCGCTTGATCAGGCCATGTTGCCCATGTCAACACTCGGGCCAGCCATGTCGCCAATTGAGCCGGCCGTGTCATGTAGGTCTTCTGGTCGGCCATCTTCTTAGTCAGGTCCTTCAAGCCGGCCATTGGATCTGGTGCCCTCATCATCCCCTCTCTCTTCAGTAGGTTTTGTCCTCAAAGCTGGATCATATGCAAGGAAGGTAGCTAAATCAGCCACATTGAAAGTGTTATACACATTAAACTCACCTAGAAGCTTAAACCGGTAGGCATTGTTGTTGATTCTCTTGAGGATTCTCAATGGCCCATCTACTCTGTGGGGTAGCTTGGAACTCCTTAAGTGGGGGAACCTCTCTTGCCTTAGGTGTAGCAACACCCAATCGCATGGTTGGAAGATCCTCTCCTTTCTCCCTTGTTGGCATGAGTCATGTACTGTCCGTCACTCTTCTCGAGGTTATCCATGACCTTCTGGTGTAGCTTCTTGACAAATTCTACTTTGGACTCTCCGTTCAGGATGGTCATCTCAGCTGGTGGCAGTGGGGTCTGCTCCAAAGGCGTTTGAGGATTGAAGCTATATATAACTTCATAAGGTGTCTTCTTGGTAGTCGAGTGCATGGCCTTATTGTAGGAAAACTCTGTGAATGGCAGACACTCCACCCATTTCTTGAGGTTCTTCCCAAGTGTGGTTCCGAGAAGAGTAGAGAAATTCCGGTTGACCACCTCAGTTTGGCCATCAGCTTGAAGGTGGCACGTGGTGGAGAACAAACTTTTGGTGCCTAGCTTCCACCAAAGGGTCCTCCTAAATGACTCAAGAACTTTTTGTCTCGATCTGACACAATGGTCCTTGGTACTCCATGAAGGTGAGCTATCTCGTTAAAGAACAGTTATGCCGTTTGTGTGGCATCATTAACATTTGTACAAGGTATGAATAGGGCCATATTCGAAAAGCGATCTACAGCTAGAAAGATGGCATCCTTGTGGTTGATCTTGGGCAGGCCTAAAACGAAGTCTGTCGAAATGTGTACCAAAGGATGTGTTGGTATGGTAGGGGGAGATACAACCCGTGACGGTGCACACTGGACTTGGCTTTCTTGCAAGTTACACACCTTGCACCATGGGCTTCTACGGCCTTCTTGATGTGTGGTCAGTAGAAGTGCTCCTTGACTACAACAAGGGTCTTATCGACACCAAAATGGCCCATAAGACCTCCACCACGAGTTTCTCGTGTAATGAGCTACTGTAAAGATCCTTGAGGTATGCACAACTTCCTTTCTCATAACAAGAATCCATCATGAAGATAGAACTTGCCGTGACTCCCTTTGCCACTCTCCTTGTAACTTTCGGAAAAGTCTGGATCATCCTTGTAAAGATTTTTAATGTGTTCAAACCCCAAAATCTTCTTCCATGGTGGCTATCAAGGCATATCTCCTTGATAGTCCATAGTCCACTACATTAATCCTTGCCCTTTTTTTACTTGATGATGTAGGGGAAGGTCTCAATGTACTCCATCCATCTAGCATGCCTCCTTTTCAGGTTGGTCTGCCCTCGCAGGTGCTTGAGGGTCTCGTGATCCATGTGGATCATGAACTTTTTGGACAGCAGATAGTGCTGCCATGTTTTTAATGCCTGTACTAAGGCATAGAGCTCCTTGTAATAGGTGATGTAGTTGATTGAGGCTCCACCTAGCTTCTCAATAAAGTAAGCAACTGGCCGGCCTCCTTGTGTCAAGACCGTGCCTATGCCAATGCCTGAAGCATCACACTCCACTTCAAAATGCTTGTTGAAGTCAGGCAAGAATAACACCGGGGCATGAGTGAGGCTTTCCTTCAAAGCTTGGAAGGCCTTCTCTTGGGTTTCTTCCAAGCTAAACCCCACGTTCTTGTTCACAACCACCATTAAGGTGGAGGCAATACTGCTGAAATTCTGCAAGAACCACCGGTATAAGCTGGCCAGTCCGTTAAAACTCCTCACGTGACTGATGTTGCCGGTGTTGGCCCCTCCTGAATGGTTTGGATCTTCTCCTCATCAACCTGTAGGTCCTATGAATTTACAACAAAACCTAGGAAGAGATGTTCATCAGTACAAAAGGTGCACTTCTTGAGATTGGTGTAGAGCTCTTCTTGCCAAAGGGTTCTTAGCACCATCTCAAGAAGTGAAATATGGTATTTTAGACACTTACTATAAACTATTATATCGTCAAAATAAACCACAACAAACTTACTGATGTGCGTCCTAAGAACTTGGTTTATAAGGCGCATGAAGGTGCTTGGGGCATTAGTCAAATCGAATGGCACGACTGTCCACTCATCCAGCATGTCATCCAACCGGGGTATGGGATGCCAGTTCTTGACCGTGATGTTGTTGATGGCCTGGTATTCTACACAGATGCGCCATGTTCCATCTTTCTTTGGAACCAACATCACTGCTACGACACATGGGCTGAGACTCTCCCGTACATATCCTTTCTTCAGGAGCTCCTTGACTTGCCTTTAAAACTCTTTGGACTCCTCTGGACGCATTCTTTATGCTGGCCGGTTGCGCAAGGCTGCTCCGGGCATGAGATCAATCTGGTGTTCTATGCCACGTAAAGGAGGCAAGCCTGCTGGTATCTCCTCTGGAAATACATCCTGAATTTGTTGAGGAGTTGCTACTTCATGAGGTAGCTCTACCTGTCCCTGTTCTATACTCAACACTTCCTTGAAAACCATTAGTATTAAGTCCTTCGAGGCTAAAGCTCTCCGGACATGACTAGGTTGAATAAGAAAGTTAGACTTGACAAGTTTCTTTCCCTTACTCATTTGGAGTTGTAGCTCATGTACTTGGGCAGGTGTAAGAGGAGCTAGGCTGACCTTCCTCTTGTCATGCACGAAGGTGTAGAGATTGGTTCTGCCATCATGCCTGGTCTCTTTGTCAAACTGCCATGGTCTTCCTAGCAGAAGATGGCCAGCTTGCATGGGCACCACGTCGCACCCGACCTGGTCTTGGTACTTGCCCACACTGAATGGCACAGTGACTTGCTCATGAATCTTGAGCTCCACTTTGTCATCAAGCCATCTCAGTCTATATGGTCGAGGATGCCGTGTCCTCTCTAGACCTAGCTTATCAACCATATACGCACTAGCAACGTTAGTGCAAGAACCACCATCTATGATGAGGTTACATACCTTTCCTTGATGGTGCAACGGCTGTGGAAGATGTTCTCCCTTTGGATGGTCTCTGAAGGATCCACCATTGCACTGAGGATACGTCTAGTGACCAGCACTTCCCCCACATCAAGGTACTCAATGTCACCGTATTCTCCTTCTGGTTCATAGTCCTCTTCATCTTGGGACTCATATTCTCCTGCCTCCGTAATCAGCATGACTCGGTTGTTTGGGCACTCCCTTGAGATGTGTCCACGTCCCTGCACTTGAAACAAGTTATGTCACGTGATCTTTGAGGGTTAGAAGACTTACCAGGCTCTTTCTGGTCACGGGTGGGTTCAGGAGGCTTGCTCTTGAACCTTGACTCGATCTCTACGCTTTTGCCTTTGTCCACTGTCTTAGGCATGTTGCTTGGTGCCCAAGGTGTCCTAGGCTTGCTGCGGATGTCTTGGCTCTTACGTTTGATGTGCTGTTCAGCTTGCACAGATAGGTGGAACAAGTCCTTGAAGTCGTTGTAGATTTGCCTTCCACCTTGCAGCTGATCCTTTCTTGGAGTCCATCCAAGAATTGCGCCATCAATGCTTCTTCATCATCATTGAGCTCCAATCTGTTCCTTAACCTCTCAAACTCTTCATAGTACTCCTCTACTGATCTGGTACCCTGCTTAAGAGTACGAAAACGACGTTGCAAATCCCTATGAAAGTAAGGTGGAACAAACCTTTGTCGCATGAGGTCCTTCATGTCGACCCATGAGTCTACGGGTCTCATTCTCTTCCTCCTGTCAGATACCTCACTATCCCACCAGATGAGGGCATTGTCCGTGACTTGTGCTACTGCCATTGAGACTCTCCTAGGTCCTGGTTGGTTGTAGTGATCAAAGATATGATCCATTCGCTTCTCCCAATCTAGGTAAGCCTCGGGGTCTACTTTTCCTGCAAAAGTTGGAGGAGTTAGTTTAACATCAGGATGAATTACCCGTTATAGGTGTGTTCATCTCCATCCTCATGACGTCTAGGAGGCATTCTTGGTCTCTGGTGAAGACCATATGGCTCAAAGCCATCATCTTCTGCCTCTGGTTGCCGTGGAGGTCCTCTGCCTATGGTGATAGTTATGAGGCTGTGTCCTCATCTACATCTGGCTGGGGTTCCTCCTGTTCGTGCCGTGTCCTAAGGTACTCAGGACCCTCAGGACGATCTGGCTCAGCTCTCACGTGCCTTATGGCCTGGAATCTTACTGGTCTCTCCACGCCCTCCAACCTCTCGCCTATGGATGCGAGTTGTGTTTGGAGTGTGGTGAACATGGCCATCATGGCTTCAGCTGCGTCTCTATTCTCTTCTCCCATGTGTGCTACAAAGAAAGAAGACAATTAGGGTGCTCCTAAATTATTAGGAGAGTTTTCTTTTTATATGTGGTTTGAAAAAAATGCAAAAGGAAAATTCTAAAGAAAGGAAATTCGAAAAAAAAAAGGAAACTTCCTAGACAACTTGTGCTAGCTGTCCAATTCGAATTCTTTTAGTATCTTTTCTATTTTCTTTTTCTTTTCTTTTTAATTAAACTTAAAAATAAAGGAAATATGACTTAAACAAAAGGAAAACGTGTATGCAATGCAAAAAGTGAATCTAAACCCTAGTGATACACGTAGGAGGCTAGATGCACTCGGTTTGGAGTTTGAGGTTATTTTTTTTTATTTTTCTTGAATACGACTTAAACTAATGCAAGAACTAGAAATAAGACAAGCAAAAGGATAGAAACAACCTGGTTTAGGAGCTTTAAGCTCTGATACCAAAATGATACAAGCCTTGATTCAAGGATGTATGCGCGTGGGCTGTTTGTAGAAGATTAGGTGAGAAACTCAACCTTAGGCTTCTGGATAGGGGTTTTCTGGTTGGTAAACGGTGGAAGGGTGAAGTGAACCACACGAGGGGTGATGAACCTCGTGATAAATCACAAACTTAGAGCTAGGAGGGCTGGTCTCAACTAGGTTCTAAGCGCACAAGTCTCTCTTGAGAGAAAGCTCGTAGGGAAAAGTTCTACTTTATTAATAATCAAAAGGTTGTCGAACTACAATGCTGGAAGGAGCCTTATTAATATGCTCGACAGCTTGACCTTCTAGGGTCGACTCAAACAAAGAAAAGGAAAGTTTACAAAAGTGCACAAAAGGAAAAAGATACAAAAGTGTATAACCAAAAAGGACCTATTCCTAAAATGTTCTTGACTCAAAAATGTAAAGCAACTAGATCCTACCCTGCAAAACAGAAAGAGGCATATATTAGAATGTAAACTTACCTTAACTCACCTCACAGCCAAGAAATGGAAGGTGGCCGTCCTTGTGGCATGCACGCGCCTTGCTCCTAGTCTTCGACTTGGAGTAGGGTTAAATATCTTTGGGCCCTGACCTCTCTTGCCACTAAAGCCCAAGTCTCTGATGTTCCTTGCGTTGTTGAGAAGCCTTTGACTCTAATTTGCTCTTCTAGCCCATTGTCCTTAGCTGCTCTTCCTCTAGGAGCTTGTCGACCCATAAGCTGAATTTGTGGAAGAGTGCTCTTGATCTGCTTCTTGTCATTGCTCCTGGAGGTACCACTGGTGTAGATATTTCCTCTAAGTGCATGTCCTGGAGCTGGTAGCTCATTTGGTCCGAGTCCTCTTGTGTAGAAGTGGAAATGCGCGTGTACTCGGCTGGATCGGCTGTACCGGCTTGATTGTGCGCGGTACTGGCCGGAATGACTTCAGGACCGGCCAAGTTGATCCCGGAGTCGGCGGTGTCATCAGAGGGACCGGCGGTGTCATTCACGTCCCAACCAAGTGTGCCGGAAGCTTGGGCCTCTCCGCCGGCAATGTTGACCGCTCTGGTCCTATAGGTCGAGGGTCCGGCGGTACTGTCTGGTCCGGCAGGCGCGCCAGATGGTCCTGCTGTCTCGGGCAAGCTTCCTGGTCGGCCAGTCTGGTCACCTGGCTGGATGTACGACCTGATGTCCTCATCAGCATGTTGCTTGGTGCCCAAGGTGTCTTAGGCTTGGTGCGGATGTCTTGGCTCTTACGTTTGATGTGCTGCTCAGCTTGCACAGATAGGTGGAACAAGTCCTTGAAGTCGTTGTAGATTTGCCTTTCCACCTAGCAGCTGATCCTTTCTTGGAGTCCATCCAAGAATTGTGCCATCAATGCTTCTTCATCATCATTGAGCTCCAATCTGTTCCTTAACTTCTCGAACTCTTCATAGTACTCCTTTACTGATCTGGTACCCTGCTTAAGAGTACGAAAACGACGTTGCAAATCCCTATGAAAGTAAGGTGGACCAAACCTTTGTCGCATGAGGTCTTTCATGTCGACCCATGAGTCTACGGGTCTCATTCTCTTCCTCCTTCTGTCAGATACCTCACGATCCCACCAGATGAGGGCATTGTCCGTGAGTTGTGCTACTGCCATTGAGACTCTCCTAGGTCCTGGTTGGTTGTAGTGATCAAAGATATGATCCATTCGCCTCTCCCAATCTAGGTAAGCCTCGGGGTCTACTTTTCCTGCAAAACTAGGAGGAGTTAGTTTAACATCAGGATGAATTACCCGGTTGTAGGTGCGTTCATCTCCATCCTAATGATGTCTTGGAGGCATTCTTGGTCTCTGGTGAAGACCATATGGCTCGAAGCCATCATCTTCTGCCTCTGGTTGCCATGGAGGTCCTCTCGGCCTATGGTGATAGTTATGAGGTTGTGTGTCCTCATCTCCATCTAGCTGGGGTTCCTCCTGTTCGTGCCGTGTCCTAAGGTGCTCAGGACCCTCAGGACGGTCTTGCTCAGCTCTCACGTGCCTTATGGCCTGGAATCTCACCGGTCTTTCCACGCGCTCCAACCTCTCGCCTATTGATGCGAGTTGTGTTTGGAGTGTGGTGAACATGGCCATCATGGCTTCGGTTGCTTCTCTATTTTCTTCTCCCATGGCGTCCTACAAGGAAATAAGACAAGTTAGGATGCTCCTAAATTATTAGGAGGGTTTTCTTTTTATAAGGGTTTGAAAAAATGCAAAAAGGAAAAATCCTAAGGAAAGGAAATTCGAATAAAAGGAAACTTCCTAGACAACTTGTGCTAGCTGTCCAATTCGAAATCTTTTGGGTATTTTCCTATTTCCTTTTCTTTTCTTTTTCTTTTCTTTTTAATTTAACTTAAAATTAATGGAAATATGAATTAAACAAAAAGGAAAACGTGAATGGCAATGCAAAAGTGAATCTAAACCCTAGTGATACACGTAGAAGGCTAGATGCACTCGGTTTGGAGTTTGAGGTTATTTTTTTGATTTTTCTTGAATGCGACTTAAACTAATGCAAGAACTAAAAACAAAACAAGGAAAAGGATAGAAACAACCTGGTTTAGGAGCTTTAAGCTCTGATACCAAAATGATACAAGCCTTGATTCAAGGATGTGTGCGAGTGGGCTGTTTGTAGAAGATTAGGTGAGAAACTCAACCTTAGGCTTCTGGATGGGGGTTTTCTGGTTGGTAAAAGATGGAAGGGTGAAGTGAACCACACGAAGGGTGATGAACCTCGTGATAAATCACAAACTTAGAGCTAGGAGGGCTGGTCTCAACTAGGTTCTAAGCACACAAGCTTCTTTGAGAGAAAAACTTGTAAAGAGAAAATTCGCACTTTATTAATATCAAAAGGTTGTCGAACTACAATGCTGGAAGGAGCCTTATTAATATGCTCGACAGCTTGACCTTCTAGGGTCGACACAAATAAAGAAAAAGGAAAGTTTACAAATGTGCACAAAAGGAAAAAGATACAAAAGTGCATAACCGAAAAAGGACCTATTCCTAAAATGTTCTTGACTCAAAAATGTAAAGCAACTAGATCCTACCCTGAAAAACAGAAAGAGGCATATATTCGAATGTAAACTTACCTTAACTCACCTCACGGCCAAGAAATGGAAGGTGGCCGTCCTTGTGGCATGCACGCGCCTTGCTCCTAGTCTTCGACTTGGAGTAGGGTTAAATATCTTTGGGCCCTGACCTCTCTTGCCACTAAAGCCCAAGTCTCTGATGTCCCTTGTGTTGTTGAGAAGCTATTGGACTCTTCTTTGTACTTTTGGCCCATTGTCCTTAGTCGATCTTCCTCTAGGAGCTTGTCGACCCATAGGCTGAATTTGTGGAAGAGTACCCTTGATCTGCTTCTTGTCATTGCTCCTTGAGGTACCACTGGTGTTGAGACTTCCTCTAAGTGCATGTCCTGGAGCTGGTAGCTCATTTGGTCCGAGTCCTCTTGTGTAGAAGTGGAAATGCGCGTGTACTCGGCTGGATCGGCTGTACCGGCTTGATTGTGCGCGGTACTGGCCGGAATGACTTCAGGACCGGCCAAGTTGATCCCGGACTCGGCGGTGTCATCAGAGGGACCGGCGGTGTCATTCACGTCCCAACCAAGTGTGCCGGAAGCTTGGGCCTCTCCGCCGGCAATGTTGACCGCTCTGGTCCTATAGGTCGAGGGTCCGGCGGTACTGTCTGGTCCGGCAGGCGCGCCAGATGGTCCTGCTGTCTCGGGCAAGCTTCCTGGTCGGCCAGTCTGGTCTCCTGGCTGGATGTACGACCTGATGTCCTCATCAGTTACCATCAAATCCCGATAGAGGAGTGGGATATTCGAAAGACCGCCTTTAGGACGAGGTATGGTCATTTTGAGTTTGTAGTCATGCCATTTGGGCTGACAAATGCACCTGCAGCTTTCATGAAACTCATGAATAATGTCTTTCGAGACTATTTGGATGAGTTTGTGATCATCTTTATAGATGATATCTTGGTTTATTCGAGAAACCAAGAGGAACATGAAAGGCACCTAAGGGTAGTCATGGGTAAGCTAAGGGAACATAAATTGTTCGCCAAGCTCAGCAAGTGTATTTTTTGGCAAAGGGAAATTGGATTCCTAGGACATGTGGTCTCGGATAAAGGAGTGTCCGTTGACCCAGAGAAGATCAAGGCAGTCGCGGACTGGCCAAGACCGCAGAATGCCTCGGAAATAAGGAGTTTCCTTGGGCTGGCTGGGTATTACCGACGCTTTGTTAAGGGTTTTGCTAGAATGGCTCAACCGATGACCCGACTGACCAGGAAGGACGTTCAGTTTGAGTGGTCTGCGGATTGTGAGAAGAGTTTCTCTAAGCTAAAGGAAATGCTTATGAGTACTCCGGTTTTGAGATTGCCTGAGCCAAATGAGCCTTATGTGGTGTACACGGATGCATCAAGATTGGGATTAGGATGTGTTTTGATGCAGCATGGCAATGTGATTGCTTATGCATCTAGGCAATTATGGAAGCATGAGACTAACTACCCTACGCATGATCTGGAGATGGCTGCGGTAGTGTTTGCCTTCAAAATTTGGAGATCTTACCTTTATGGTGGGAAGGTTCAAGTTTTTACGGACCATAAGAGTTTGAAGTATATCTTCACTCAACCGGAATTGAACCTAAGGCAACGGCGATGGATGGAATTAGTCGCCGACTACGACTTGGAGATTGCCTACCATCCGGGAAAGGCTAATTTAGTGGCCGATGCGTTAAGTCGCAAACGGGTAGCAGCATTGTCCGAGAAGGATATGGACAATCTGGTTAGTATGGTCGGTACCTTGCGTCTAACTGTCCTGTCTGATGACGCGGAACCTTTGGGTCTAGGTGCAGCAGACCAGGCTGATTTGTTGAGCCGAGTACGGTTGGCTCAAGAGAAGGATGATGATTTGATTAAGGCAGTTCTGAATGATAAGACGGAGTATCAGACTTCGGAGAATGGAACAATACTAGTTAATGGCCGAGTATGTGTTCCGAATGATAAAGAACTTCGGGAAGAAATTTTGAAGGAAGCTCACCATTCGAAGTTCTCAATTCATCCAGGATCGACCAAGATGTACCGAGATCTAAAAAGGTACTACCATTGGGTCGGGATGAAGAGTGATGTGGCTAAGTGGGTGGCAGGATGCCAAACTTGCCAAATGGTTAAGGCGGAACATCAATTTCCGAGTGGTTTGCTACAGAGCTTACCTATTCCCGAGTGGAAGTGGGACATGATCACGATGGACTTCGTGACTGGTTTGCCAATGTGTGGCAAGATGGATTCGATTTGGGTCACAGTGGATAGACTCACCAAGTCTGCTCACTTCCTTGCGGTCAATAAGAAAGACAAGGCGGAAGTGTTGGCACAGCGATATGTGGAAGAAATAGTCAAACTCCACGGAGTACCGGCGAGTATAGTCTCGGATCGAGACTCCCGGTTTGCATCAGTCTTTTGTAAGGCTTTGCAAAATTCGTTTGGGTCGAAGGTGCACATGAGTACGGCCTATCATCCGCAAACTGATGGTCAGTCCGAAAGGACAATAAGAACACTTGAGGATTTGTTGCGAGCTTGTGTTCTGGATTGGGGTGGAAAGTGGAAGGATTACTTGCCTTTGGCTGAGTTTTCCTATAACAATAGTTACCACTCAAGTATTGGGATGTCGCCATTCGAGGCTTTGTATGGGCGACCATGTCGAACGCCCCTATGTTGGACCCAAGTGGGGGAGCGTAGTATCTTTGGCCGAGATTTCATTGAGGAAACAACCGAGAGAATCAGGGTGCTGAAACTTAAGATGAAAGAAGCACAAGATCGGCAAAAGAGTTATGCGGATAGACGTAGAAAGGAATTGGAATTCCAAGTTGGGGAAATGGTATACGTTAAGTTGATCACGTATAAGGGTAAGGATCGAGCAGCTTTGACGGGAAAGCTGAAACC
>JAENJI010001313.1:0-46235 GCA_018901935.1 Pugionium cornutum | reverse complement strand
ACAGCCCACGCGCATACATCCTTGAATCAAGGCTTGTATCACCAAGTCTCTAAAGTCCCTTGCATTGTTGAGAAGCCTTTGGACTCTCCTTTGGACCTCTCTTGCCACTACCTGTAGACTGTACGCGGTTGAGGCTACCGAGTCCATAAAGACGGCCTCGTTCATCTGCAACAGAAGACTACAAAATAACAAAAACAAAATTTAAATAATAAATTTAATTATTTAATTAATTAGAAAAATATGTTATAAGAAAAAACTTTGAAAAAATTTATTTACCTGAATGAAGATTTCATTCTTCTGTTCTGGAGTCAACTCAATTGGACGGGAGGTTCAATCAGATGTTTCTGTTGGATCGACCTCCATGATCGCCATCTTCTCTTGTATGTTTCGTTCATATGCTTCACAGATTTGTTTTGCTTTCAAATCTACATACGAACCATCTGGTCTTGTGTGAGTCTTTATAAAGACCTCACCTATTGAGACTGGTCGTCTCAAATTATGTTCCTTCACAGAAATTGAAATAAATTTTATTTAATTGATACCACAAATGTTAATTAAATAAAAAACTGACTTACCATTTCCTGCTGGACCTGAATATAGGATTTTTGGCCCGACAAATGTTTGTGCGGGCCAAGACCGTCCCGAGCAGAGTTGCGGTTATGAGAGGTATTGGTACTCCTCTCAGTAGATGTTTGAGTTCCCCAATAGTCTGTCATAATTTTGTACAGACTTGGGAAAATCCATCGGGGACGTTTTCCGGTTGTTTGAACCGTGCTCACCATCCCTTTCATCCATCTTACGCAGATGGCTTCGAACTCTTTTCGTACCACCGGGGTGATCAGAGGATCCCAGGTGTACGGTTGCTTGAAATTAAATTATAAAATATTAATACATATTATTTAAATATTATAAAATAAATAAAATTTAAACAAAAAAAGTAACTTACCGAAAACTCTATGAAATATTTTTCCTGCCTCTCAGCAGGTACGACGATTTAACTGTAGTACGGGTCGTCAAATTTATTTTTCAAAATTTTTACGATTTGATGGATAATAGCCCCGTTATCGCGGTCAAACCTAATATTTCAATTATACAGAGAAATTTTAAATTTATATTAACATTATTACAATTATAATAAATATTTATTAAAAAAATTAATTAATTAGAAAAATTCTTACCACAATGTATTAGGAGCCGCTTGTGGAGACAGCACTGTCAAATACTGCTCGCAGCTCGGAGTTTGTAACAAACTATCAAGAGTGATAGTTTGTTCATCCGTTCCCGTTTTGTAGTCGGGAATTTCTTCCTCCTCATGTTCATCCGATTCCTAAAACCGTGGAGGTGTTTAGGTTTCAGGAACGGAGTGAGCGGTAAAGGTATATTGGGGAGGGAGGCGGGATGCCGCTCTATTAGCGGATGGTGAAGGGTTCGAGGAGGCCGAAGAGGTTCCTCGGCCGGAAGACGATTCGAAAGATCGTCTTCCACGACCTCTTAACGACCTACCACTACTTGCCATTTTTAGAGAGTGTTTTTAGAAAGTGTTTAGAAAGTGTTTAGAGAGATTTTGATTATGAAGTTTTGAGAGATTTGTGAAAAATGAGGGAAAACCTTCGTGTATTTATAGTTTTTTTGCGACCACGGATGTGGTCGCAAATCAGTGGCAAAAATGATGTAGTCGCAAATCAGTCGCAAATTTGCGACTGATTTGCGACCACCAATTAATTTGGTGGGAAACGAAAACGTTCAAACTCCCCCAAATTAATTGGTGGTCGCAAATCAGTCGCAAATTTGCAACTGATTGCGACCACATGTACATTTATCGAAACTGTAAATTTGCGACTGATTTGTGACCACCAATTAATTTGTTGGAGTTTGAACGTTTTCGTTTTTTCAAACTCCCCCCAAATTTGCGACTGATTTGTGACCACTAACAAAGTTTCGATAAATTAATTGGTGGTCCCAAATCAGTCGCAAATTTATGACTGGTTTGCGACCGCTGTTTACAGATTCGTATTTATTACACGTGGTCGCAAATCAATCGCATATTTCGACTGATTTGCGACCACATGTACATATATTATATTTATTACTCGTGGTGCAAATCAGTCGCAAATTTGTGACTGCATTTGCGACTTCACATAAAATTTTACAATATGGTCGCAAATCAGTCGCAAATTTGCGACTGAATTGTGACCACATTTAATTTTTGTGACTGAAATACGACCACATTGGCAATGCAGTTACAAAGTGGTGGCAAATCAAGTCACAAATAATACCCTAAACCCTAAATTTTGAGATTTTGATGAATGCATATAATTATATAAGATTGATTAATTGATTATAAGTTATAAAAATTTCAATTACTATGAAAACAATAACATTTCCCAAATTTTCAAATAACTTACCTAAAACACTTAACAAATTTACTTAACCTTATACTTCTTATATACATTTCAAATGTTTTCTAAATATGAAATCATTAGAAATATAGTTTTCAATATATGTTATCACTTATAATGGTTAGTAGTCTCATTAGTATAGAAATACAAGTTTTAAATGTGGAAAATACTTAGGGAAATGTGAATTTACCATATGTGGTCGCAAATCAGTCGCAAATTTGCGACTGATTTGCGACTTCACATCAAATTTTTAGAATGTGGTCGTAAATCAGTCGCAAATTTGTGACTGATTTGTGACCACGTTTAATTTTGTGACTGAAATGCCACCACATTGCCAATGCAGTGGCAATTTGGTGGCAAATCAGTCACAATTACTTTTAAAAAATTACATTTGTATGGTTATTGCTAATACATTAAATTATATAAAAATCATATGTACAAAATACATAATAGCATAACTATATTTATTATATTTCTTCGTTCTCGTCATAATCTGAAGATGAAATATTACATTTCTTCATTCACACTGTAGAGCCACTACATAACGTAGTTGCAAATTGGTCGCATTTTTAGCGACCAATAAGCCACTACCACCTGATTTTCCATATGTAGTCGCTAATCAGTCGCTATTTTGCGACTGATTAGCGACTACCTGGGTCAGTCTCAAGGCAGTCACATTTCAGTTGCTAATTGGTTGCATATTGCGACTGATTTGCGACCACACTTATTGGTCACATTTTTGCGACCAATTTGCGACTATTTCGCCGTAGTCGCAAATTAGCTGCTAAACCGTGGCAAATGTGGTCATAAAAATTTCGACCACGTATGTAATCGCAAATTGCTGTCGCAAATTGGAAGTTTTCTTGTAGTGTGTGTTACGCTTCATTTATAAACCTTGACGGAAGGGGCACCATTGATCAGTTTAGAATGATCACAATAACTGGCCGATCAAGTTGACATGGCTGCACTAAATCGTCTGTAACTTTTGATTTTGAGTTCGGAATAAAATAAATCCAATGCCCACGTTAAGCTAGCTCAATATTTTGTACTGTGAAAAACTTTAATACTGAAACAGCTACGACAAATCCTCTAAGTAATCTAATCTGTCCCAAATTGCATGATGCCACACATTATGCTTCATATAAACGCTTTAACTCAATGAGCATGAATGATCAGTTTATAATGATCATTTTAACTAGATGATCAAGTTGGCATGTCTGCAGTAAATTGTCTTTAACTTTTGAATTAGAGCTCAAAATGACACGAATCCACGCTCAAATTAAGCTAGCTCAAATTTCTATATTGTGTCAAAATTTAAGACTTAAAGAGCTACGACAAAGCCTCCAAATAATCCAATGTATCCAAAACTACGTATAGCAATGCATTATGCTTCATTTATAAGTTTTTACACAATGACCACCAATGATCAAGTTAGATTGATCATTTTAACTGGCCGATCAAGTTTTCATGTCTGCACTAAATCATCTGTAACTTTTGATTTTTAGTTCGGAATGAAATGAATCCAACGTCCACGTTAAGCTAGCTCAATATTTTGTACTGTGAAAAAATTTTAGACCAAAACAGCTACGACAAAGCCTCCATGTAATCCAATCTATCCCAAATTGCATGATGCCAAGCATTATGTTTCATATATACGTTTTAACTCAATGAGCATCAATGATTAGTTTCAAATGATCATTTTAACTAGCTAATCAACTTGACATGTCGGCAGTAAATCATTTTTAACTTTTGAATTAGAGCTCAAAATGACACGAATCCAACGCTCACGTTAAGCTAGCTCAATTTTTTATATTGTGACAAAATTAAAGATTTAAAGAGCAATGACAAAGCCTCCAAGTAATCCAATGTATCTAGAACTACGTGATGCAATGTGTTATGCTTCATTTATAAGTCTTTACTCAATGACCAGCAATGATCAGTTTAGAATGATCATTTTAACTGGACGATCTAGTTCTCATGTCCGCACTAAATCATCTGTAACATTTGGTTTAGAGTTTAGAGTTACATGTATCCAACGCCCAAGTACGGCTAGCACAAATTTCTATATTGTGACAAAAATTAAGAAACAAATAGCAACGACAAAGCCTCCAAGTAATCAAATCTATATTAAGCTTCGTGATGCCATGCATTGTGCTTCATTTATATGCCTTTGCTCAATGAGCACCAATGATCAGTTTATAATGATTATTTTAACTACATGATCAACTTGACATGTCCACACTAAATTGTCTTTCAATTTTGATTTAGAGCTCAAAATGACATGAATCCAACACCCACCTTAAGGTAGCTCAATTTTCCATATTGTGACAACATTTCAGACTGAGAGAGCTAGACAAAGCCTCAAAGTAATGCAATCTATCCCAAACTGCGTGATGCGAAGCATTGTGCTTCATTTATAAGCCTTTACTGAAGGGGCACCAATGATCAGTTTAGAATGATCACTTTAACTGGCCGATCAAGTTGACATGTCCGCACTAAATCGTCTGTAACTTTTGATTTAGAGTTCAGAATAAAACAAACCCAACCCCACGTTAAGCTAACTCAATATTTTGTATTGTGACAAAATTTAAGACCGAGATAGCTACGAACAAAACTCTAACTAATCTAATCTATCCCAAATTGTGTGATTCCATGAATCAATGAGCACCAATGATCAGTTTAGAATGATCATTTAAGTAGCTGATCAACTTGACATGTACATACTAAATCATCTTTAACTTTTGATTTAGAGCTCAAAATGACAGTAATCCACTGCCCACGTTAAGCGACCTAAATTTTCCATACTGTGACTACATTTGAGACTGAAAGAGCTACGACAAAGCCTCCAAGGAATCCAATGTATCCCAAACTGCGTGATGTCATGCATTGCGCTTCATTTGTAAACCTTTACGGAAGGGGCACCATTGATCAGTTTAGAATGATCACAATAACTGGCTGATCAAGTTGACATGACTGCACTAAATAGTCTGTAACTTTTGATTTTGAGTTCGGAATGAAATAAATCTAACACCCACGTTAAGCTAGCTCAATATTTTGTACTGTAAAAAAATGTAAGTCTGAAACAGCAACGACAAAGCCTCCAAGTAATCTAATCTATCCCAAATTGCATGATGCCACACATTATGCTTCATATATACGCTTTAACTCAATGAGCATGAATGATCAGTTTAGAATGATCATTTTAACTAGCTGATCAATTTGGCATGTCTGCAGTAAATTGTCTTTAACTTTTGAGTTAGATCTCAAAATGACACGAATCCACGCTCACGTTAAGCTAGCTCAATTTTCTATATTGTGTCAGAATTTAAGACTTAAAGAGCTACGACAAAGATTCCATGTAATCAAATGTATCCAAAACTACGTGATGCAATGCATAATGCTTCATTTATAAGTCTTTACTCAATGACCACCAATGATCAAGTTAGATTGATCATTTTAACTGGTCGATCAAGTTTTCATGTCCGCACTAAATCATCTGTAACTTTTGATTTTGAGTTCATAATGAAATAAATCCAACACCCACATTAAGCTAGCTCAATATTTTGTACTGTAAAAAAATTTAAGACAGAAACTACTACGAAAAAGCCTCCATGTAATCCAATCTATCCCAAATTGCATGATGCCAAGCATTACGCTTCATATATACTCTTTAACTCAATGAGCATCAATGATTAGTTTAAAATGATCATCTTAACTAGCTGATCAACTTGACATGTCTGCAGTAATTCGTTTCTAAGTTTTGAATTAGAGCTCAAAATGACACGAATCTAACGCTCACGTTAAGCTAGCTTAATTTTCTATATTGTGACAAAATTTAAGATTTAAAGAGCAACGACAAAGCCTCCAAGTAATCCAATGTATCCCAAACTACGTGATGCAATGCATTATGCTTCATTTATAAGTTTTTACTCAATGACCACCAATGAACAGTTTAGAATGATCATTTTAACTGGACGATCCAGTTCTCATGTCTACACTAAATCGTCCGTAACTTTTGATTTAGAGTTTAGAGTGACATGAATCTAACGCCGAAGTACGGCTAGCACAAATTTTTATATTGTGACAAAAATTAAGAACCAAATAGCAACGACAAAGCCTCCAAGTAATCAAATCTATCTTAAGCTTCGTGATGCCATGCATTGTGCTTCATTTATATGCCTTTGCTCAATGAGCACCAATGATCAGTTTATAATGATCATTTTAACTGGCCGATGAACTTGACATATACGCAATAAATCGTCTGTAACTTTTGCTTTAGAGTTCAGAATGACACGAATCCAACACCCACTTTAAGGTAGGTCAACTTTCTATATTGTGCGAACATTTGAGAGTGAAAGAGTTTTGACAAAGCCTTCAATTAATCCAATGAATCCGAAAATGTGCGACGCCATGCATTGTGTTTCATTTATAAGCCTTTACTCAAGTAGCACCAGTGATCAGTTTCGAAGGATCATTTTAACTAGCCGATCAACTTGACATGTCCACACTAAATCGTCCGTAACGTTTGATCTAGAGTTCAGAATGACACAAATCCAATGCCCACGTTAAGCTATCTCAATTTTCTATATTGTGAGAACATTTGAGACGAAAACAACTACCACTAAGCCTCCAAGTAATCCAATGTATCCCAAACTGTGTGATGCCATGCATTATGCTTCATTCATAAGCCTTTACTACAGGAGGACCAATGATCAGTTTACAATGATAATTTTAACTGGCCGATCAACTTGACCGTAACTTTTGATTTAGAGTTCAGAATAACACAAATCCAATGCCCACGTTAAACTAGCTCGATTTTCTATACTGTGACAAAATTTAAGACGGAAGTAGCTAAGACAAAGCCTCCATGTAATCAAATATATGTCAAAATTTGTGATGCCATGCATTAGGGTTCATGTGTAAACCTTTGCTCAATGAGCACCAATGATCATCTTAGAAAGATCAATTTAACTTGCCGATCAACTTGAAGTGTATGCACTAAATCATCCGTAACTTTTGGTTTAGAGATTAGAATGACACAAATCAAATGCCCACGTTAAGTTAGCTCAATTTTTTATATGTGACAACATTTGAGACTGAAACAGCTACCACAAAGCGTTTAAGTAATCCAATCTATCCTAAGCTGCGTGATGCCATGCTTTATGCTTCATTTATAAGCATTTACTCAAGTAGCTCTAATGATCAAATTAGAACGATCACTTTAACTGGCGGATACTCTTGACATGTCCGCACAAAATCATCATAACTCTTGATTTAGAGCTCAAAATGACACGAATCGAACGCCCACATTTAACTATCTCAATATTCTATATTGTGACAAAATTTAAGACCTAAATAATTACGACAAAGCCTCCAAGTAATCCAATCTATCCAAAATTGCGTGATGTTATGCATTATACTTCATTTATACGCCTTTATTCAATGAGCACCAATGATCACTTTGGAATGATCATTGTAACTAGCTGATCAACTTGACATGTCCGCACTAATCGTATTTAACTTTTGATTTGGAGCTCAAAATGACATGAATCCAACATCCACGTTAAACTAGCTAAAATTTCCATATTGTGATAACATTTTAGATTGAAAGAGCTACGACAAAGCCTCCAAGTAATCTAATGTATCCCAAACTCTGCGATGCCATGCATTACTCAATGTATCCTAAACTTCATTTATAAGTCTGTACTCAATGAGCACCAATGATCAATTTAGAATGATCATTTCAACTGGCTGATCAAGTTGACATGTACGCACAAAATCATCCATAACTTCTGATTTAGAGTTCATAATGACAAAAATCCAATGGCCACGTTAAGGTAGATCAATTTTCTTTATTGTGACAACATTTGAGACTGAAAAAGCTACAACCAAGGCTTCTAGTAATCCAATCAATCCTAAAATCCATGATGCCATGCATTATGCCTCATTTATAAGCCTTTACTCAAGGAGCATTGATGATCAGTTTAGAACGACCACTTTATCTGGCCGATCAACTTGACATGTCCACACTAAATCGTACGTATCTTTTGATTTAGTTTTCAAAAAATGACATGAATCCAACACCGACGTTCAGCTAGCTCAATATTATATATTGTGCCAAAATTTAAGACCGAAATAGCGATGACAAAGCCTCTAAGTAATCCAATGTATCCCAAACTGCGTGATGCCATGCATTATGCTTCTTTTATAAGTCTTTACTCAATGAGTATGAATGATCTGCTTAGAATGATCATTTTAACAGGCCGATCAACTTGACATGTCCATACTAAATCGTCCATAACTTTTGATTTAGAGTTCAGAATGACATGAATCCAACGCTCACGTTAAGCAAGCACAATTTTCTATATTGTTACAAAATTTAAGATGATATAGTTATGGCAAAGCTTCCAAGTAATCAAATCTATCCCAAACTGCGTGATGCCATCCATTATGCTTCATTTATACGCCTTTACTCAATGAGCACCAATGATCAATTTAGAATGATCATTTTAACTAGTTGATCAACTTCACATGTCCGCACAAAATCGTCTTTGACTTTTGATTTAGAGCTCAAAATTACATGAATCCAACGCCCACGTTAAACTAACTAGTTTTCCATATTATGACAACATTTGAAACTTGAAAAGCTACGAAAAAGCCTCCAAGTAATCCAATGTATACGAAACTGCGTGAGGTCATGCATTATGCTTCTTTTATAAGTCTTTACTCAAGGAACACCAATGATCAGTTTAGAATGATCATTTCAACTGGCCGTTCAACTTGACATGTACGCACTTAATCATCTGTTACCTTTGATTTAAATTTCAAAATGACATGAATCCAATGCCCACGTTAAGCTAGCTCAATCTTTTATATTGTGACAACATTTGCCACTGAAAGAGCTAGCAAAAAGCCTTTAAATAATCCAATGTATCCCAACCTGCTGATGCCATGTATTATGTTTCATTATAAGCCTATACTAAAGGAGCACCAATGATCAGTTTATAATGATCATTTGAACTGGCCGATAAACTTCACATGTCTGCACTAAATCGTCAGTAACTTTTGATTTAGAGTTCAAAATGACATGAATCCAACACCCACGTTAACCTAGCTCTATTATCTATATTGTAACAAAATTTAAGATAAAAAAGCTATGACAAAGATTCCAAGTAATCCAATCTATCTCAAACTGCGTGATGTCATGCATTATGCTTCATTTATATGCCTTTACTCAATGAGCACCAATGATCAGTTTAGAATGAACACCAATGATCAGTTTAGAATGATCATTTTAACTAACTGATAACCTTGACATATTCGCACTAAATATTTTTTAAATTTTGATTTAGAGCTCAAAATGACATGAATCCAACTCCCACATTAAGGTAGCTCAATTTTTCATATTGTGACAACATTTGAGACTGAAAGAGCTATGAAAAAGCCTCCAATTAAGCTAATGTATCCCAAACAGCGTGATGCCATGCATTATTCTTCTTTTATAGGTCTTTTCTCAATAAACACCAATGATCAGTTTAGAATGATCGTTTCAACTGGTCGTTCAACTGGTCGTTCAACTTGACATGTACGCACTTTATCATCCGTAACTCATGATTTAGAGTATTGAATGAAACGAATCCAGCCCCCACGTTAAAGTAGCTCAATTTTCTATATTATGAAAAAATTTTATACCGCAATAGCTACGACAAGGCATCCAAGTAATCCAATCTATCCAGAATTGCGTAATGAATGCATTATGCTTCATTTGTAAACCTTTGCTGAATGAGCACTAATGTCAATTTAGAATGATTATTTTAACTAGATAATAAAGTTGACCTGTCTGCACTAAATCGTCTTTTACTTTTGGTCTAGAGCTCAAAATGACCTGAATTCAACGCCCACATTAATCTAGCTCAATTTTATATATTGTGATAACATTTGAGACTAAAGCAGATACCACAAATGCTTCAAGTAATCCAATATATCCTAAGCTGCGGGTTGCCATGCATTATGCTTCATTTATAAGCCTTTACTCAAGGAGCACCAATGATCAGTTTACAATGATCATTTTGCCTAGCCGATCAACTTGACATGTACGCACTAATCGTTTGTAACTTTTGATTTAGAGTTCAGAATGACACAAATCCTAAATCCATGTTAAGCTAGCTCAATTTTCTATATTGTGATAAAATTTAAGACCGACATAGGTATGAGAAATCCTCGAAGTAATCCAATATATCCCAAAATGCGTGATGCCATGCATTATGCTTCATTTGTAAACCTTTGCTCAATGAGCACCAATGATCAGTTTTAAATGATCAATTTAACTAGCCGATAAAATCGTCTTTAACTTTTGATTTAGAGTTTAGAATGAGACGAATCCAACATCCACGTTAAAAAAGCTCCATTTTCTATAATGTGACAACATTTGAGACTGAAAGAGATACCACAAAGCCTTCAAGTAATCTAATATAACCCACACTGCATGATGCTATGCATTATGCTTCATTTATAAGTCTTTACTCAAGGAGAACCAATGATCAGTTTAGAATGATCATTTTAACTGTCCGATCAACTTGACATGTTTGCACAAAATCGTCCGTAGCTTTTGATTCAAATCCAATGCCCACGTTAAGCTATCTCAATTTTCTATATTGTGAGAAAATTTAAGATCAAAATAGCTATGAAAAAGCTTCCAAGTAATCCAATCTATCCCAAACTACGTGATGCCTTGCATTATGTTTCATATATATGCCATTACTCAATGAGCACCAATTATCAGTTTAGAATAATCATGTTAACTAGTTGATCAACGTTACAAGTCCACACTAAATCGTTTTTAACATTTGGTTAATAGCTCAAAATGACATGATTCCAACGCACAGGTTAAGCTAGCACAATTTTCCATATTATGACAACATTTGAGAATGAAAGAGTTACAACAAAGCCTCCAAGTAATTCAATGTATTCCAAACTACGTGATGGCATGCATTATGCTTTTTTTATAAGTCTTTACTCAAGGAGCACCAATGATCAGTTTAGATTGATCATTTCAACTGGCCGTTCAACATGACATGTACGCACTTAATCATCCGTAACTTTGGATTTAGAGTTCCAAGTGACACAAATCCAATGCCCACGTTAACCTAACTCAATTTTCTATATTGAGACAACATTTGAGACGGAAAGAGCTACCACAAAGCCTTTAAGTAATCCTATGTATCCCAAACTGTGTGATGTCATGAGTTATGCTTCATTTATAACCCTTTACTCAAGGATCACCAATGATCAGTTTAGAAAGATCATTTTAACTGGCCGATCAACTTGACATGTCAACACTAAATCATTCGTAACTTTTGATTTAGAGTTCAGAATGACAGGAATCTAACGACCACTTTATGCTAACTCAATTTTCTATATTGTGACAAAATTTAAGACCGAAATAGCTACGAAAAAGCCTCCAAGTAATCCAATATATCCCAAAATGCGTGATGCCATGCATTATGCTTCATTTGTAAACCTTTGCTCAGTGACCACCAATTATCCTTTCAAAATGATCATTTAATTATCCGATAAAATTTATATGTTTGCACTAAATCACCCGTAACTTTTGATTTAGAGTTGAGAATGACACGAATCCAACACCCATGTTAAACTAGCTCAATTTTCTATATTGTGACAACATTTGAGACTGAAAGAGCAACCACGAAGCCTTCAAGTAATCCAATGAATCCCGAACTGCGTGATGCCATGCATTATGCTTCATTTATAAGCTTTTACGCAAGGAGCACCAACAATCAGTTTAGAACTATCATTTTAACTTGCCTATCAACTTGACATATCCACACTAAATCGTACGTAAAATTTGATTTAGAGTTCAGAATGACAATAATCCAACGCCCACGTTAAACTAACTCAATTTTCTATATTGTGACAAAATTTAAGATTGAAATATCTACGACAACGCTTCCAACTAATCCAATCTATCCTAAACTGCATGATGCAATGCATTATGCTTGATTTGTAAACCTTTGCTCAATGAGCACCGATGATCAGTTTAAAATGATTAATTTAACTAGCCGATAAAATTGACATGTTTGCACTAAGTCGTCCGTAACTTTTGATTTAGAGTTCAGAATGACAAGAATCCAACGCCAATGTTAAACTAGCTTAACTTTCTATATTGTGACAATGTTTGAGACTGAAAGAACTACCACAAAGCCTTCAAGTAATCCAATGTATCCCAAACTGCGTGATGCCATGCATTATGCTTCATTTATAAGCCTTTACTCAAGGAGCACACATGATAAGATTAGAATGATCATTTTAACAGGCCGATCAATTTGACATGTCCGTACTAGATCGTCTGTAACTTTTGATTTAGAGTCCAAAATGACACAAATCCAACGCCCACATTAAGGTAGCTCAATTTTTTATATTGTCACAATATTTAAGATCGAAATAGCTATGAAAAAGCTTCCAAATAATCCAATATATCCCAAAGTGAGTGATGTCATGCATTATACTTCATTTATATGCCTTTACGAAATGAGCACCAATGATCAGTTTAGAAAGATCATTTTAACTAGCTAATCAACTTGACATGTGCGCACTAAATCGTCTTTAACTTTTGAATTAGAGCTCAAAAAATGAAATGAATCCAACGCCCACTTTCAGCTAGCACAAGTTTCCATATTGTGACAACATTTGATACTGAAAGAGCTACGACAAAGCCTCCAAGTAATCCAATGTATCCCAAACAGCGTGATGACATGCATTGTGATTCTTTTATAAGTCTTTAATCAAGGAGCGCCAATGATCAGTTTAAAATGATTGTTTCAATGGGCCGTCAACTTCACATGTACGTAGTAATCATCCATAACTTTTGATTTAGAGTTCAAAATGACACGAATCCAACAGCTACGTTAAGCTAGCTCAATTTTCCATATTGTGACAACATTTGAGACTGAAAGACCTACCACAAATTAAATCTAATGTATAACAAACTGCGTGATGACATGCATTATGCTTCATTTATAAGCCTTTATTCAAGGAGCACCACTGATCAGTTTAGAATGATTATTTTAATTTGCCGATCAACTTGAAATGTCGGCAGCAAATCATCCATAACTTTTAATTTAGAGTTTAGAATGACACTGATCCAATGCCCACATTAAGCTTGCTCAATTTTCTATATTGTGACAAAATTCGACATCAAAGAAGCTATGAAAAAGCTTCCAAGTAATCCAATCTATCCCACACTGCGTGATGCCATGCATTATTCTTCATTTATACACCTTTACTCTATGAGCACCAATGATCAGTTTAGAATGAACATTTTAACTAACTGATCAACTTGACATGTCCGCACTAAATCTTCTTTAACTTTTGATTTAGAGCTCAAAATGATATGAATCCAACTCCCACGGTAAGCTAGCTTAATTTTCTATATTGTGAAAAAATTTAGGACTGAAATAGTTATGACAAAGACTCCAAGTAATTCAATCTATCGCAAACTGATTGATGCCATGAATTATTCTTCATTAATAAGCCTTTACACAATGAGCACCAGTGATAAGCTTAGAATGATCATTTTAACTAGCCGGTCAACTTGACATGTCGGCAAGAAATTGTCCGTAAATTTTGATTCATAGCTCTGAATGACATAAATCCAATGCCCATGTTAATGTAGCTCAATTTCTATAGTGTGACAAAATTGAAGACTGAAATTGCTACGACAAAGCCTCCAAGTAATCCAATCTATCGCAAACGGCTTAATGCCACGCATTATGCTTCATTAATAAGCCTTTACTTAATGAGCATTAATGATCAGTTTAGAATGATCATTATAACTGGCCGATCAACTTGACATCTCTGCACGAAATCGTCAGTCACTTCTGATTCAAAGATCAGAATGACACGAATCCAATGCCCACGTTAAGCTAGCTCAATTTTCTATAATGTGACAAAATTTAAGACTAAAATAGCTACGACAAAGCCTCCAAGTAATCCGTTCTATTGCAAACTGCTTGATGCCATGCATTATGCTTCATTAACAAGTCTTTACTTGATGAGCACTAATGATCAGTTAGAATGATTATTTTGACTAGCCGACCAGCTTGACATGTACGCACCAAATCGTCCGTTACATTTTTTTTAGAGCTCAGAATGGCACGAATCTAGTGCCCATATTAAGCTAGTTCAGTTTCCTATATTGTGACAAATTTTAAGACTGAAATTGCTAGGACAAAGCCTCCAAGTAATTCAATCTAACCCAAACTGCGTGCGACCATGCATTATGCTTCATTATAATCCTTTACTCAAGGAGCACCAATGATCAGTTTTGAATAATCATTTTTACTACCGGTCAAGTTGACATGTCCGCACAAAATCTTTCGTAACTTTTGATTGAGAGCTCATAATGACACGAATCCAATGCCCATGTTAAGGTAGCTCAATTTTCTGTATTGTGACAAAATTGAAGACTGAAATAGCTACAACAAAGCCTCCAAGTAATCGAATTGCAAACAATGTGATGCCATGCATTATGCTTTATAAATAAGCCTTTACTAAATGAGGACAAATGATTAGTTTAGATTGATCATTTTAACTAACCGATCAACTTGACATGTCCGCACTAAATCGTGTATAACTTTTGATTCTAAGCTCAGAATGAAATGAATCCAACGATCACGTTAATCTAGCTCAATTTTCTGTATTGTGAAAAGATTTAGGACTGAAATAGTTATGACAAAGCCTCCAAGTAATCCAATCTATCGTGAACTGCTTGATGACATGAATTATGCTTCATTAATAAGTCTTTACTCAATGAGCAACAGTGATCAGTTTAGAATGATCATTTTAACTAGTCAGTCAACTTGACATGTCGGCAAGAAATTGTCCGTAAGTTTTGATTCATAGCTCTGAATGACACCAATCAAATGTCCACGTTAAGGTAGCTCAATTTTCTATAATGTCACAAAATTTAAGACTGAAATTGCTACGACAAAGCCTCCAAGTAATCCAATCTATTGCAAACTGCTTAATGCCACGCATTATGCTTCATTAATAAACCTTTACTCAATGAGCACTAATGATCGGTTTAGAATGATCATTTTAACTGCTTAATCAGCGTTACATGTTCACACTAAATCGTCTATAACTTTTAATTCGGAGATCCTAATGACATGAATCCAATGCTCACGTTAAGCTAGCTCAATTTTCTATATTGTAAGAAAATTTAAGACTTAAATAGCTACGCCAAGCCTCCAAGTAATTGAATCTATTGCAAACAGCATGATGCCATGTATTATGCTCCATTTATAAGCCTTTACTCAATGAGCACCAATGATAAGTTTAGAATGATCATTTTAACTCGCCGATCAACTTGACATGTTCGCACGAAATTGTCTATAACTTTTGATTCAGAAATCAGAATGACACGAATCCAATGTCCACGTTAAGCTAGCTCAAATTTCTATAGTGTGGCAAAACTTCAGACTAAAATAGCAACGACAAATCATCCAAGTAATCCAGTCTATCGCAAACTGATTGATGCCATGCATTATGCTTCATTAAGAAGCCTTTACTCGATGAGCACTAATGATCATTTCGAAAGATTATTTTAACTAGCAGACCAGCTTGACATGTCTGCACAAAATTATCCGTAACTTTTGATTCAGAGCACAGACCGGCACGCATCCAATCCCCATATTAAGCTAGTTCAATTTCATATATTGTGACAAAATTTAAGACCAATATAGCAACGAAAAGCCTCCAAGTAATTCAATCTAACCAAAACTGCGTAATGCCATGCATTATGCTTCATTTATAAGCCTTTAATCAAGAAGCACCAATGATCAGTTTAAAATAATCACTTTCACTACCGGTCAACTTGACATTTCCGCACAAAATCTTCTGTAACTTTTCATTCAGGGCTCAGAATGACACGAATTCATTGCCCACGTTAAGCTAGCTCAATATTTTTATTGTGACAAAATTGAAGACTGAAATAGCTACAACAAAGTCTACAAATAATCAAATCTATCGCAAATAGTGTGATGTCATGAATTATGCTTCATAAATTAGCCTTAACTCAATGAGGAAAAATGATCAATTTAGATTGATCATTTTAACTAACTGATCAACTTTACATATCTGCACTAAATCGTGTGTAACTTTCGATTTAGAGCTCAGAATGAAACGAATCCAACGATCACGTTAAACTAGCTCAATTTTTATGTTGTGAAAAATTTTAGGACTGAAATAGATATACCAAAACCCTCCAAGTAATCCAATCTATCGCAAACTGCTTGATGGCATGAATTATGCTTCATTAATAAGCCTTTACTCAGTGAGCATCAGTGATCATTTTAGAATGATCATTTTAACTAGCCGGTTAACTTGACATGTCGGCAAGAAATTGTCCGTAACTTTGGATTCATTGCTTTGAATGACACAAATCTGATGCCCACGTTAAGGTAGCTCAATTTTCTATAGTGTGACAAAATATAAGACAGACATTGCGACGAAAAATCCTTCAAATAATCCAATATATCGCATACTTCTAAATGTCACGCATTATGCTTCAATAATAAGCTTTTACTCAATGAACACTATCAGCGTGACATGTCCACTTTAAATCGTCTATAACTTTTGATTCGGAGCTCGGAATGACACGAATCCAAGACTCACGTTAAGCTAGCTCAATTTTATTTATTGTGAAAAAATTAACCCTGAAATAGCTACGAAAGAGCCTACAAGTAATCCTATCTATCGTAAAATGCTAAATGCCCTATATTATGCTTGATTAATAAGCCTATACTCAATGATCACCAATGATTATTTTAGAATGATCATTTTAACGATCCGATCAACTTGACATGTACGCACTAAATCGTCTATAACTTTTAATTTATGGCTCAGAATGACATGAATCCAACGCACACGTTAAGCTAGCTTAATTTTCTATATTGTGAAAAAATTTAAGAATGAAATAGCTACGACAAAGCCTCCACGTAATCGCATCTATCACAAAATCCGCGATGCCACGCATTATGCTTCATTAATAAGCCTTTACTTAATCAGCACCAATGATCAGTTTATAATGAGCACCAATGATCAGTTTAGAATGATCATTTTAATTGGCCGATCAACTTGACATGTCCGCACTAAATCGTCTATAACTTTTGATTCATAGTCCAAAAATGACACCAATCCAACGCCCACGTTAAGGTAGTTCAATTTTCTATATGGTGATAAAATTTAAGACCAAAATAGGCATGACAAAACCTCCAAGTAATCCAATCTATCCCAAATTGCGTGATATCATGCATTATGCTTCATTTATAAGCCTTTACACAAGGAGCACCAATGATCAGTTTAGAATGATCATTTTTACTACTGGTCAACTTGACATGTCCGCATAAAATATTCTGTAACTTCTGATTCAGAGCTTAGAATGACACGAATCCAATGCCCATGTTAAGCTAGCTCAATTTTCTATATTGTGACAAAATTAAAAACTGAAATAGCTACAACAAAGCCTCCAAGTAATCGAATCTAGCACAAACAGCATGATGCCACACATTATGCTTCATTAATAAGCTTTTACTAATGAGTGCCAATGCTCAGTTTAGATTGATCATTTTAAATGACCGATCAACTTGACATGTCCGCACTAAATCATCTATAACTTTTGATTTAGAGCTTAGAATGAAATGAATCCAACGCTCTCGTTAACCTAGGTTTATTTTCTATATTGTGAAACACTTTAGGACTGAAATAGTTAGGACAAAGCGTTCATGTAATCCAATCTATCGCAAACTGTTTGATGCCATGAATTATGCTTAATTATTAAGCCTTTACTCAATGAGGACCAATGATCAGTTTAAAATGATCATTTTAACTAGCTGGTCAACTTGACATGTCGGACCAATGATCAGTTTAAAATGATCATTTTAACTAGCTGGTCAACTTGACATGTCGGCAAGAAATTGTCCATTACTTTTGATTCGGAGGTCTGAATGACATGAATCCAATGCCCACGTTAAATTAGCTCAATTTTAACACTGGAATTACTACGACAAAGGCTCCAAGTAATCCAATCTATCGCAAACTGCTTGACGCCATACATTATGCTGCATTAATAAGCCTTTAGTCAATGATCACTAATGATCAGTTTAGAATGATCGTTTCAACTGCCCGATCAGCGTGACATGTCCACTCAAAATCGTCTATAAATTCTGATACAGAGCTCCGAATGACACTAATCCAACGCGCACGTTAAGCTAGCACAATTTTCTTTATTGTGATAAAATTTAACTACGACAAAGCCTCCATGTAATCCAATCTTATGCAAACTGTGTGATACCATGCATTATGTTTCATTAATAAGCCTTTACTCAATGAGAACAAATGATCATTTTACAATGATCATTTTCACACGACGGTCACCTTGACATGTCTGCACAAAATCGTTTGTAACTCTTCATTATGAGCCCAGAATGACATGAATCCAACGCCCACGTTACGCTAGCTCAATTTTCCCTATTGTGACAAAATTTAAGACTAAAATAGTTACGACAAAGCCTCCAAATAATCAAATCTATCGCTAAATGCATGATGCCAAGCATTATGCTTCATTAACAAGCCTTTATTCAATGAGCACCAATGATAAGTTTAGAATGATCATTTTAACTGACCGATCAACTTTACATGTCCACATAAAATCGTCCGTAACTGCTGATTCAGAGTTCCGAATGACACAACTCCAACGTCCACGTTACGCTAGCTCAATCTTCTATACTGTGAAAAATTTAGAACTGAAATAGCTACGAAAAACTCTATGATACCACAAATGATCAGTTTAAAATGATCATATTAACTGGCTGACCAACTTGACTTGTCCGCACTAAATAGTTTGTAACTTTTGATTCATAGCTCAGAATGACACGAATCCAACGCCCATGTTAAGCTAGCTCAATTTTCTATATTGTAAAAAAAATTAAGACTGATATAGCTATGACAAAGCTTCCAGGTAATCCAGTCTATCAAAAAATCCTTGATGCAATGCATTTGCTTCATCAATAAGCTTTTATTCAATGCGCACCAATGATCAATTTAGAATGATCATTTTAACTACATGATTAACTTGACATGTCTGCTGTAAATCATCTGTAACTTTATATTTAGAGCTTGGAATGACATGAATGCAACAACCACGTTAACCTAGCTCAATTTTCAATAGTGTGACAAAATTAAAGGATGAAATAGATACGACAAAGCCTCCATGTAATTGAAACTATCGCAAACTGCATGATGCCACGCGTTATGCTTCATTAATAAGCCTTTACTCAATGAGAACCAATGATAAGTTTAGAATGATCATTTTCACTCGTCGGTCAACTTGACATGTCCACATAAAATCATCTATAACTTTTGATTCTAAGCTCATAATTATGTGAATCCAACGCCAATGCTAGCTCAATTTTTTCTATTTTTAGAAAATTTAAGACTGAAATAGCTACAACTAAGCCTCCAAGTAATCGAATCTATCGCTAACTGCGTGATGCCATGTATTATGCTTCATTAACAAGCCTTTACACAATGAGCACGAATGATAAGTTTAGAACGATCATTTTAACTGGCTGATCAACTTTACATGTCCACACAAAATAGTCGGTAACTTATGATTTAGAGCTTAGAATGACACGAGTCCAACGCCCATGTTAAGCTTACTCAATTTTCTATATTGTGACAAAATTTAAAACTGAAATAGCTACAAAAAAACCTCCAAGTCTTCGAATCTATCGCAAACTGCATGATGTCATGCATTATTCTTGATTAATAAGCCTTTACTCAATGAGCACCAATGATCAGTTTAGGATGATCATTTTAACTGGCCAATCAATTTGACTTGTTCGCACTAAATAGTCTGTAACTTTTGATTCAGAGCTCGGAATGACACGAATGCGACTACCACGTTAAGCTAGCTCAGTTTTCTATATTGTGACAAAATTTAAGACTGAAGTAGCTATGACAAAGCTTCAAAGTAATAGAATCTATCTTGAACTGCGTGATGCCACACATTATGCTTCATTAATAAGCCTTTACTCAATGAGAACCATTGATCTGTTTAGAATGATCATTTTAACTGGCCGATCAAGATGACATGTCTACGCAAAATCGACCGTAACTTATGATTCAGAGCTAGGAATTACACGAATCCAAAACCCATTTTAAGCTAGCTCAATTTTCTATATTGTGACAAAATTTAGAACAGAAATAGCTAAAACAAAGCCTCCATGTAATCGAATCTATCGCAAATTGCGTGATGCCACGAATTATGCTTCATTAATAACCCTTTACTCAATGAGAACCAATGATCATTTTCACTAGCCGGTCAACTTGACATGTCCACACAAAATCGTCTGTAACTTTTGATTCAGATCTCAGGATGACGTGAATCAAACGCTCATGTTAAGCTAGCACAATTTTCTCTTTTGTGACAAAAATTAGGACTAAAATTGGTACGAAAAACCTTCCAAGTAATTGAATATATTGCTAATTGTGTGATGTCACACATTATTCTTCATTAATAAGCATTTACTCAATCAGCACCAATGATTAGTTTAGAATGATGATTTGAAATGGCCGATCAACTTCACAACTCCACACAAAATCATCCATAACTTCTAATTCAAAGCTTAGAATGACACGAACTCAACACCCTCATTAAGTGATTCAAGCCTTGTTATACGGCCATTAAACTCTCGGATAGGTTACAAGAAACTAAGGGCAGAACTCGGCCTTAGGCTTCTGCGGTGGGTTTTGTGGTGTATATGATGGGTGGTGGGGTGAGGTGAACCACATGAGGTGTGAACGGCCTAATCACAAACTTAGAGCTAGGAGGGCTGGTCTCGACTAGGTCTAAGAGGCAATACTTTTATGGAAAAAACTCTTAGAAGAAAATACGATATTTATTAATATCAAAAAGGGGGAATCGGCTTATTCATGCCTGTACGTAGGCCATATGTTATAATACTAACATGTATTCTCGTAGTATGCTAAACCATACCTGTACAAAATAAATATTTAAAATTACAACCTGTACTATGCGTATGAAGGCTAAAACCAACAATTCCGTAACGGTACGTTTTATTCCGTTAACAGGGCTGAGGTGGCATATGTCTGTCGGCTGAGGTGGCAAATTAAAGAAACGATGTCTTTTTAGCCGTAGTTAACCGCATTTGAAAACGCGTAAAACGACGTCATTTGTTTATTTTTTGTTTTTATTATTTTATTGAAACGACGTCGTTTTCGATTTAATTAAAACGATGTCATTTTGAGTCTGTTTTTTTCCCAGTTAAATGCAAAACGACATCGTTTTGCAGTTAATGAAACCAACGTCGTTTAACATTAATCGATTTCGAAAATCATTTAATGAAAATGACGTCGTTTTCATTAACTGCAAAACGACGTCGTTTCGAGTAAGTGGAAGAAAAAACAAATATAATGAAAACGACGTCGTTTTCATTAAATGAAAACAGCACCGTTTTGAAGGAGTGCAGCAAACACGAAAATGACCTCCATAATCATAATTTTCTGAAGCATATGATACAGTAAAAGAATTTTTTTTTTATAGTTAGTAAAATTAACTATAATTCAATGAATTTTATAGAATGATCATTTTCTAAAGTATATGATACAATAAATTTTTACAATTCAATGAATTTTTAAATATGTATTAATATTGAAAATTAACTACATAAATGAATAAATAAGTTAGAAAACGAATGTAAATAACAGTAATAAAATTAAAATACATTCATTCAATGATTAGAAATGTATCAGATAGAAATCACAAAATTGAACAAAAAATATTAATTTTCTATTAGATGATTGAAAGAACATATTTTTCATTAGAATTTAAATATTTTTTTAACTGAGAAATATTTCGAAAATACTAAAGTTACGAGCCAAAATGGAAGATTTTTGCAATGTCGATGGAGAAAGTGTTAAAAGTTTTAGCTAACAAATATATTCAAAGAAAATAACAAAAAGTCTTAAAAGTTGGTGGAACGACAATCAGATTTATACAAAATGTCGAAAACATAAAGCAAACATATTCAAAAAGAAACATATTCGGCCATAAATAAAAACGTCGTCAAGGCAATAATCCCGTAGCATCATGGCAAAAACCTCGCTACAAGAAAAATTATAAAATAAATTAAATTCCGAATAATTCATAAGCAAGTAGTTCAATATAAAAAATTACCTGCATTTTGGGTCGGTTGGCTTGGTTGGCTTGGACCTTCTCCATATTGAAGTGTGTATGAGTCGGAAGTTTCATGTGATGTGTGGTTGACATGTTGCCTGCCAGCTCTAGGAACTCCTGCGTTACAACATTTTAATGCATTATGTCCAGCTATCCCACATCGGCCACAATGCATAACACGTCCATGTCTTGTTACTGTTTTTCCTTTCGTTGGAGATTCATTCACACCCTTCACTCATTTTGGAGGATTCTTTTTCTGGCCCTTAGACTTGTCTCTAATCGGTGCCTCAATCGTTGGTTCATCCGAAATTTTCCAAAACTTCATACCGTTAAGTGGTTTGATGGAGTTAATGTATTGCTTCTTCCAAGTTGAGGCTAAATAACAGTGAGCAACCAAATCATCGATTTGTATGATTTGTTATCCATAACCACACGCAATGCATGACGGCAAGGAATCCCGGACAGATCCCACCTCCTACAACTACAAGATTTCGATCGCATATTAATCCTGTATGCTACACCATTCTCTTTTACCTCAAACAAACCAGTTGGTCCAGCAATTGTCCTACACCATTTCCTTTGTAATTCTTCAAATGCAATCACTTTACTCACTTTGGGGCTCCATTTGCCTTTGTATGCGTTGACCTTCTTCCTCCTTACATCAATTCGGATCATCGCTTGTCTCCGCATTGTCTCCAACATCTCAATTAAAGGCATTTCTCGTGCTTTGTTAATTGCACTATTGTAGGACTCAGAGAAATTATTCAGAGCATCTTCACAAGTGCACGTTGTTTTGAAAAAAGCGCGACTACAACTTTCCGGGTTGCGCTTCATGAATTCTTTGTATATAGCAATGTCGTAAGTCTTAAGTTCCTCAAGATTGGCTTCAAAATCAGCCATGTTGGGGCTCTCAACAATTTGCCAAAACAACCTTTTCATGCGAGCTTTTTTCATAAATATCTTCTTCAAATTACCATAAATGTGTCGTGCACACATTCGATGCTCTACTTTTGGCAATTCCTCGTCAACTGCCTTTAACAATCCCTGAAAATAAAAAAACACACATTTTATTCATCTACTTTTCTCGATATTATATGAATTACAAATTAAATATGATAAGTACCTTTTGACGATCTGATATCAACGTAAAACCTTCACGATCTCCAAGGTTGAAATCCATCTTCAACTTTTGAATAAACCAAACCCAAGTTTCTGTGTTCTCGACATTAACAACTGCCCATGCAATTGGATAAATCTGATTGTTTGCATCTCTCCCAACTGCAGCAAGTAGTTGTCCCTTTGTTGTGGATTTCAGGAAACAGCCGTCTATACCAAAAATTGGTCGACAGTAGGCAATCCATGTCTCACGTAGTCCAGCAAAACAAACGTAAAATCTATCGAACCTCTCGAGACCACCATCTCCTACCGCTGTTATTAACTCCGTACTTGAACCCTGATTAGATCTAAAAAAAACATGTTATTATGAACATGGGTTAATAACAAAAAATGTTCAGAACTTGCTTACTCATGAATTTTGATGTTGTAGTCTTTAATATGTGAATACTGTTTATCATATTCTGCTTGTATGATGTCCAACGCCTTCTTTTTTGCCTTCCTACATTGGTCACTAGACGCATTCAAATTGTACCTTTCCAAAATTTGTTCCTGAAAAAACTTCGGCTTCACACAGGGATCATTTCTCACATCATTCAAAAACATTCTAGCAATCACCGAATCCGACAATATCTTGCAATGGCCATCTTTGAAGCATGTATGTTCGTCCTGAAATGTCTTAATCATCCATACACCCAATGAAGCTTCATAAGAACAATAAATTCTCCATGGACATGGAGTACATCCTTCTCTTACGTCTACTCCACACACTGCTCCACTTTTTAATTCTCCCCATCGATTGAATTGGATGTTCCAACCACCTTTCAACGCATATTCTAGAACCGCTTCTCTGAACTCGTTCACACTTTCAAAGACTTGTTTTATCAATAACTCACCACTTCCTCTCACCCATCGATCATATGGGCATTCATTTTGTTTTTCCTCAGAATCGGAAACAGGAGGAGTATTCCTATACTCTTCGTTTTCTTCTTCATCTTCAAACACACTAACAACTTCTTCCACACGGGCTTCTTCTTCCATATCATTCTCCACACGAGTTGTCTCCTCAAATGGATTTTCAGATTCATTTAGATTACGAATTTTGGCATCCGCTTCATTTCTATCTTCCTCATACTCATCTTGCTCCATGTTATATCTACAACTCTAGTCCAAATTGCCGCTTCACACATTTTCTGAAAGTTATCACTTACATCGCACAAAAGCTTCGTTTCCTTTATACTTTCGAACGGTAACTTGTACCAAATTCGTTGACCATAAAAAGGTATGTCCAAACCGCTTGTGATATTACTAAACAAACTTTGAGGAGCTGATTCAAGTATATGGACATACCCACCCTCATATGTAACTTCCCCATTTCCATGAGTCACAAATCTACCATTGTAGTAGATGTTGAAAACAACATCATTTCCCGAACTGCATGACAAATTAGAAGTTAAAATCAACTTCTTTACCACTAGTAATTATCAAAATTTACCGCGAAATCTAGTAAAATTTGTCACCAAAATTATACTTAAAATTATTCTTAAACCCTAAATTACCTCATTTTCGGAATAAATTGGAACCTTAGGTGTGCGATTTTGAGATAGCAGCACTAAAATTCTTCAAATGCAATCGATTTTGATTCCTAAACAGGTGAGAATTTCTGGAAATTTTGATTCACTTAATTTCGTTTTCCCCCTTTTCACTTTTACCTCATTTCTGTCAAATTATCCACGAAGAAGACAACCTGGGGAGAAGATTTTCGTGTTTGCTGCACTCCTTCAAAACGGCGTCGTTTTCATTTAATGAAAATGACGTCGTTTTCATTATATTTTTTTCTTCCACTTACTCAAAACGACGTCGTTTTGCAGTTAATGAAAATGACGTCGTTTTCATTCTATTTTTTTTTTCTTCCACTAACTCGAAACGACGTCGTTTTGCAGTTAATGAAAACGACGTCGTTTTCATTAAACGATTTTCGAAATCGATTAATGTTAAACGACGTCGTTTTCATTAACTGCAAAACGACGTCATTTTGCATTTAACTGGGAAAAAAACAGACTCAAAATGACGTCGTTTTAATTAAATCGAAAATGACGTCGTTTCAATAAAATCATAAAAAAAAAATTAAAGAAACGACGTCGTTTTATGCGTTTTCAAATGCGGTTAACGGCTAAAATGACATCGTTTCTTGAATTTGCCACCTCAGCCGACAGACATATGCCACATCAGCCCCGTTAACGAAATAAAACGTACCGTTACGGAATTGTTGGTTTTAGCCTTCATACGCATAGTACAGGTTGTAATTGTAAATATTTATTTTGTACAGGTATGGTTTAGCACACTACGAGAATACAAGTTAGTATTATAACACATGGCCTACGTACAGGCATGAATAAGCCGATTTCCTATCAAAAAGGTTGTCGAACTACAATGTTGAAAGAAGCCTTATTAATATGCTCAAGAGCTTGACCTTCTAGGTTCGACCCGAAAGAAAAATGAAAAACTTACAAAAGTGCATAAAGGAAAATTAAAAAATGGAAACAATCGAAAAAGGACAACAACTTAATTATTCTTGACTCAACAAAAAGGAAAACTACTAGTTCCTACCCTACAAAATAGAAAAGGCAATTTATAATTTGAAAACTTACCTTCTTACCTTTCGGCCAGGAAATGAGTTTAGCAGCCCTTGACTTGATTGTTGCACTCTTGGGCCATTGCTTGTCTTTGGTCTTCTAGGAGCTTTTCTTCCACAAGCTGAACTTGTGGAAGAGTGCCCTTGTACTGCTTCTTGTCATGGCTCCTGGTGGTACCATTGCGGTAGAACTTTCCTCTAGGTCCATGCATTGAAGTTGGCTGGTGATTGGGTCCGAGTCTCCTTGTGTGGAGCTTGAGCTGGCCATGTTATCGCGTGAGCCAGCTGTGCCGCGTGTCGAGCTTGCCGAAATGTTATCGGAGCCAGCCGGAATTCTAGGTATGCCGTCCGTGTCACCAGCCGAGCCGGCGGTGTTGCCCACATCGCCGCCTATTGGGCAGTAAATTTTTGCTGCTTCGCCGGTAGAGTTGGTCGGCTTGGCCCTATTGCTCATCGGGCCGGCTGTACCATTTGCCCCGGCCAAGTCGCCTATCGATCTGGCTGTCTCGGGCAGGCCTTCTTCACGATCTGTTCGGGAAGCTTCATGATCTAGCCGGCCATTTGATCTGGTGTCCTCATCATCCCCTCCCCCTTCAGTAGGTTTTGTCATCAAAACTGGATCTTCTGCAAGGAAGCGAGCTAAATCAGTCACATTGAATGTGTTAGACACATTTAACTCACCAAGAAATTCAAGTAGGTAGGAATTGTTGTTGATTCTCTCCAGGATTCTGAATGGTCCAGCTCCTCCGCGGGCTAGCTTGGAACTCCTTAGGTGGGGGAATCTCTCTTGCCGTAGGTAGGCATTGTTGTTGATTCTCTCCTGGATTCTGAATGGTCCATCTCCTCCGGGGGCTAACTTGGAACTCCTTACACTACAAGAAAGCATTAACATTTCTGACGGCATTTCCGACGGAAAAAAAAACAGTCGGAATTTTCCAACGAAATGGCGATGGTTTTCCGACGGACTACAGAGGGAAAGACTTTCATCGGGGATCGGTCGGTAATTCCCAATGCCTGCACAACCGTCAGGAAATCGATAGTAAAACCTTACGGTAAACCGTCGGTTTTCCGACAAACCCATGGTCATCGGGATTTCCTCTTGAAACCGTCGCAAATTAACGCCGAAACTAGGACCGTCGGTTATTTTCCGATGACTTCCCGACAGCGTGTGTTTTTACTATCCGTCGGGAATCCGTCGGAAATATGCCAATGGGATGACGTCGATTATCGTCAGACAGCCGTCGAAAATATCCGAACATTGTTGGAATCCATCGGCAATCCATCGGAAACTGAAGAATAATCTATTAAAAATTTGTGATTATCCAGCGGTGGTTAAAAACCGTCGGAAATCCATCGGCAAAGGAAGAAAAAATCTATTCAAAATTTGTGATTATCCGGTTGTGGTCAGAAACCGTCCGAAATCCATCGGAAAAGAGAATATTCTTAAGAATAATCTGTTTAAAATTTGTGAATATCTGTTAAAAATTCATAATAATCTATTTAAAATTCATAATAATCTGTTAAAAATTTGTAATAATCTGTTTAAAATTCATAATAATCTGTTTAAAATTCATAATAATCTGTTAAAAGTTCGTGGTAATCTCTTAAAAATTCTTGATAATCTCTAATTTTCAATATAAATACGCTATGACATTCACAATTTCTTCAGAACAAAAAATCTTAAGAAAATGTGTTCTTCGGGTTCTTATGATTATTTTCGATCGTGGATAGATAAACCTCGTTATGATTCACCAACGGGGGAATTGACTGATGAATTTGCGCAAGGTGTTGAAGAGTTCATGACATTTGCATCAAACAATATCATGGCATCGGAATACGGTAAAATTTATTGTCCGTGTATTAAATGTAGAAATCAAATTAATCTCTGTTAGAGAAGTACGTAATCATTTGTATAGGACTGGATTTATGGCGGAATACAAAATTTGGTATTCACAAGGAGAAACTAATGCAAAGATGCAATATTATGGTAATACTTCAAAAAGGTTAGATAGTACTAATGTTAGGGTAGAGGAACCGGCATCAAAAGTTGATATAAAAGGAGGTACTGTTCAGATGGTGAATGATGCATTTCGTGAACAAAGAGCATTGTACATTGAAGATATTAGCATAATAGAGGAACCTAATTAGAAAGCCCGAAAGTTTTTTGATATGTTAGATGCATCCAAGTAGCCTTTGTATAAAGGATGCAGAGATGGATTATCACCTTTATCTGCTGCAAGCAGGTTGATGACGATAAAGACCGATTTCAACTTGGTTGAAGATTGTGTGAATGCGATAGCTGTTTTTGTTAGAGATATATTACCTGAAGATAATATTGCACCTGCTTCATATTACGAGGTTCAAAAACTTGTAGCTGGTCTTGGATTGCGATATCAGATGATCGATGTATGTATTGACAACTGCATGATCTATTGGAGAAATGATGAAAACCGCATGAAGTGCCGATTTTGTCACAAACCTCGATTTCAAGAGACAAGCGGCAGAGTACCTATTCCGCATAAACGGATGTGGTATCTGAACACACGGTAAAACCTATGAGATGGCATGCAAAACATAATTCGAATGGAGAAATTGTGCATCCCTCGGATGTAGAAGCATGGAAACATTTTCAACAGGTTTATCCTAGTTTTGCATATGAGCCTAGAAACGTATACCTCGGGTTATCTACAGATGGACTCAACCCTTTTGGGAAGCAAGAGAGGCTATACTTGTTGTGGCCAGTTATCGTTACACCTTATAATTTGCCTCCTTCTTTGTGCATGAAACAAGAGTTTTTGTGTCTAACAATTCTCGTCCTCGGCCCAGAGCATCCTAGGCGATCACTTGATATTTTCTTGCAGCCACTAATTCATGAGTTAAAAATATTATGGGAAAATGGTGTCGAAGCATTCGATGTTTCCAACCAATAGAACTTCTTGATCCGAGCAATACTTATGTGGACCATAAGTGATTTTCCAGTATATGGTATGTTATCAGGATGGTTGACGCATGGAAGATTATCATGCCCATATTGTCAAGATAATACTGATGCGTTCCAACTGAAACACGGACGAAAGAGTAGTTTGGTTGATTGTCATCGTCGATTTCTACCACAAGATCATCCATAGCCGGAGCACGACATTGTTTAGAAAAAACCAAAAAAACATTGATGGTCCACCTCCTATTCTTGAGAGGAATTATATGATGACTCAACTTAGAGATTTTGGTGTTGAGAGAACGGCTTCATGTGGAGGTAAGGGACATTACCCTGTTGATGGTTGTGGCAAATACCATAATTGGCACAAGAAAAGCGATTTTTGGGATTTACCATATTGGAAGAACCATTTGTTGCACCATAATCTAGATGTTATACACATTGAGAAGAATTTTTTCAACAACATAATGAATACCGTTCTAAATGTGCAAGGAAAAATAAAAGATAATTTGAAAGCTAGATTAGATTTGCCGGATATTTGTTCCCGGAAGGAACTACATGTAATGTCAAATGGAAAATTATTGTCTCCTGCATTCAAGCTGGATGCGCATGCAAAAGACGAATTCTTTGACTAGATTAAGCATAGTGTCAAATTTCCAGATGGATAAGCATCTAATCTTCGTAATATTTTTGATACTATTGAAGGCAAATTTTCAGGGATGAAAAGTCATGATTGTCCTGTTGTCATGCAAAGACTATTCGCATTTGCCTTTATCGATCTACTGCCTAAAAAAATCCACACAGCAATTGCAGGTACGTTTACATTATTTTATATATAAATAATCATAATTTCATATATTATATGAGAATAAAATATTTTTTCATGTAGGGATTGGTGCTTTTTTCTGAGATTTATATACAAAATCACTTACTGCAGACGATATCCAAAATTTAGAGAAAAAAAATACCGGTTCTCATTTGTAACTTGGAAAACATATTTCCACCAACATTTTTTGATGTTATGGAGCATATTCCTATTCACCTCCCTAGAAAAGCAACGCTTGGAGGACCTGTTCAGTACCGATGGATGTATCCTTTTGAGAGATATATGTTCCACCTAAAGAAAAAGTTAAAAATCTTGCCATGGTTGAAGGTTCAATCGTCGCACAAAGTATTAATGAAGAAACATCTAACATCGCCAGCTACTATTTTCCATCGCAAGTCCAAACAAAAAAATAGACGACATGCACAACATGATGATGGAGGAGAAAAACCAAGCTATCCAGTGTATGTGCCAGAAATATTTGCACAAATTGGACGTTTAAGTGGAAAAGGGAAAATGTGATGCCTATCAGAGGAGGAACACAATCACTTGCATTTGTATATTTTGACAAATTGCGATGACATTTTGGAATATGAAAGGTACATTCAATTAAATTTTGTTTTTAGTTGTTATTATAATTTATTGTTAATTATTTTGTTCATAATTAACAGGATATACATGGAACAAATACGTATTTATTATTCAGATTACAGCGAGAATGAGTTGGTCGAACTTAAAAAAAATGAATTTGCAAGATGGTTGCGTTTTTATGTTAGTGTTACCACAATTATGTAATTTTCAGTAATAGTTTCCTATATATATATGTATATATATATATGATTGACTACATTCAATTATTTTGTAGGTTACTACATGTCATTCTATGAGGGTAACGTTTCCAACGTGGTTAGTTGAGTTGGTGAGTGGTCTTACATTTACTGCAAAATCTTATCCAATATACTGTACTCGTGGATATGTTTTTAAGATTCATCGCAAAAAAAACTCACAAACAACTTCTAATTATGGTGTATCATCTCAATCGGGAGAAATTGTATTAGAAATATTGAAAATAAACGCAGAATTTTTTCTTTGCTACACCTTTCGAAATTGGCGACGTGATATTTCTATTACTTTGAAGCTATTAAAAGAGATACAAATTTTGAATTAATTATAGACAATTAAGATAATTGTTTTTTGCTTTTTAAGTTTTAGAGAATAACATATCATATACTTTTTATTGTACAACTGTAAATTTATTAATATCGAAAATCATCTAATTTATGAATTTATTTTTAAATTTATGTGGAGAAATATATATTTTCAAAATATTGATTTCCTCACCCGACGAATTTCCGACGGTGTTGGTAATTCTGTCCGAAATTCATCGGCAAACCGTCGAAACCGTCGACAATCATCTAATTTATGAATTTATTTTTAAATTTAGCTATATATTTTTTCGAAATATTGATTTCCTGACCCGACGGATTTCAATATTTATTGAAAATTAGAAGATATTTTAAGTAACATATGTACATGACTTCATCTATTTTATTATTAATTGATTTTGAATTGAAAACTAACATAATATAGCATGGTATCGAAATTTGATTCAAATTGTTCAACTCTATAAATAATCAATTGGATCCAAAATAAGTATATCATTTTTTATATTTTATTAGATCATATATACACGATTATAATTTGTGTAGTGAATCATATATAGTCGATCCAAAATAAGGTTTATTTTGAAACACTTTGTGTAGTGAATCCTTATGAAATTCATATATTAAGAATAATAAAATAATAGAAACATTATATTTCCTACATATATACGGATCCGAGTTACATTGAGTTCAAAATAAATTATCGTTCTAACTCAACATTCAAGAAACAAGTAGTATACATATAAATATTTTTATACTTTAATTATATATAAATTCTTTTTCACAATATTGATTCACGTAACTGACGGATTTCCGATGGCTTTGGTAATTCCGTCGGAAAGCCATCGGAAAACCATCAAAAGCGTATTTGCAACATGGGCAAACTATTTGTCGATCATGCACGGGTTTTAAGAAGTCCGACGGATTTCCGACAGATTTTCGACGGCCTAACATAGGAAACATAATTACCAACGCGGGTTTTCGCAAAAATATTTATTAAATTACCGAAGGATTTCTGATGGAAATCGCCATCAAAAATATCTAATATAACCTACGACCGTTTTTTCTCCTCTTTTTCTCTCGCCTTTCTCTCCTTTTTGCATTTTCGCCTCCCCGCCGCTGTCGTCACCGGAAATCACCTTTCCTCTTCACCTTCCTTGGTGTCGTCACAAATCATGTAAGTTTTCGCCCGAAATTTCGGTTTGTTTTCTACTTTTATTTGTCGAACTAAAAACTTTAACTTTAGTTTTGGGGTTCAACTTGGATCATCTCGAGCATTGTAGATTTAGCTTCATACGAATGGAAATTTTTTGTTTGATCGATTGTTAACATGGTCCGTTTTTTTGTTATAATTTAGTTATAATTATAATTTTTGTTAGCTTTAATTATAAGTGTGTCTCTCTTCAACCCTCGACGCCTTATGTCTCCAATCTCTGCGTATTTTTCTCCTCCTAGGAGTCCTAAGTATTAGCTAGGGTGGATGTTCTATATATACGTTGCTTTCTGCATGCGTGTGGCTTGAAAGTAAAATCGTATATTTGTACATATTGTAACTACATCGCCAGCTAAGTTACGCAATTGTTTTCACTGATTCAGAATAATATTGTTTTTGTATCTCTTACATGTTAGATATCATGTCAATAGTGATTTCATATTATGGATCACATAATCCGTTTAAATAGTTGAATATGTCTAAATTTAAATTGTTTATTGTTATTTAATGAACATAATAATGTACTAGATGTAAATAAAAATTCATCACGTATATTTAATTTTCTCCGATCACTTAAACCATACCAATACCTCACATTTTATTTTATCTAATGAATGATTATGACAATTCAAAAAGATATAGTTATAATTTAGTTTTAATTATAATTTTTTGTTAACATGGTCCAAATTGTAATCTTCACTCTGTACAAGATCAATATGCAAATTCGGCTATTTGATTCTGAGTTCTCACTAGACTAATCTTATGTGAGTTTGCAAAAAATTCATTACCTCTAAAAGAAACGTACACTGTCACTAAATACCATCAAAATTTTCAATATAAAAATGATAAAAACCCTAGAAAACGTCACACAATGTCGATGCCACTTAATTTTTTACAGATTTTTAAATATGTAATAGAATCTCTAAACAGTAACCAATCTATATATGTATTTGTATAACTACCATATATAGACGAACAGTATACCTTTATGTAACATTTTTTCAATTGTGGAGTTATGTATAAATAGAAATATCAGGTCTTGTACATTGATCCGTTTCTATTATGTTACACTACACATACTATCAAATTATAGTACGATATTACTACAAAAAATATAAATTGATTTTGTCAAAAGTATGAAAATAAAAATAATTAATTATTATTTTAAATAATTTAATATTTCAAATAGAAAATAGTAAATATTAAATGTATATAAATTGATAAAATATCACAATCATAGGTCGTATCAAGAGTAACAAAAATGTGGTGAGTCGTCGACTCCGAATTATATACCAACTCAAGTTACAAAATATGCAAATGATTCTTTCCGACCAATAACAATTGAAGAATTGGTTTAGCAGCCTGGTCGTAAACTTCTTATTTTTCTCGATCCGAGAAGTCAAGAAAATTCGACATGGTAAATTAAATTTTCTATAATTATATTTAAAACAATTATTTTAATGTTATTCTAATACAAATTCGTAGGTTTGGTATTTCAAACAACAGAATAAGCAAATCTATATTAAAGATGCTTCATGCTCTTTTGAACAAACCATATACCAAATTTAGAAATATTCCATACGAAAATTATCAGATTTGGTTCAGGACGTTTGCAGTACATTAATTTATTTTTAAATATATAATTGTTTTAAATAGTTTTTAATAATATATTTTAGTAATATATAAGTAAATTTCACAGCAAAATTTTACATGGGATCCCATGAACACAAAATTGGTGGAAAAAACTTTTTAAAAATAGGCTACAGTTCAATTTTTCTGCCACATGAACGAGTGGAAACAAAAATAGAAAAAGAGAACAAATAAACCAATAGGGTTGAATGAGTTGGTTTGTAACGACTTTATTCGTTATTGGGAATCTTCCAACATTGAAGTCATCTCGAAGACTAATTCAGGAACCCGGAAGAGCAGCTGAGGAGGCAAAGGCATTAAAATTCACAATGCCAGATCGACTAGTTTTCTGAGGCGAGCCGATCAATTGGTAAATTAATTATTATATTAATTTTATTGAAATTTTTTAAATTATTAATTTAGAAGTTTTTATACTATTAGGCACAATAATTTAAAGTGCCTCCAGATCACTTGCAACTCTCGAGGCCGTCCACACGAACAAAAAGACTAGTCGCATCCAAGATTTTCTCGTTAGTGAGATCATCAAAAAAATAAAAAATAAAAAGTGATATTTTAGCTCAGCAGTCTCAAGTTGGTTATTCATCTTCGTTCGCCGAATTGGCTCGTTCGTAGATTAACCATCTCGTTCTTGATGTAAGTTTGATTTTCTTTTTATTTATTTTTATATTTAATATTATAATACCTTTTTAATAATATTTTTTGTTTTTACAGGAAGTACCATTTTGTAATGGTCGTCATTCAAGACTCGGGAGAGTTGCAGATACCGGTGGTACAACATTTGCAGCTAGAAACGAGAAAAATGAACAGATAAAAGAACAACTGGTGGCTGTGGAGATAGAGATGAAAAATCTTAAAAATATTGTACAAATGATGAGAACCAAATTTCTCGATGACTTCTTTTCTCCTACTTCTAATCCTGCTCCTCTGATGTAATTTGTATATTTAAAACAATTAAACAATTTTTATATTTATAATTAGAAATATTATTTTTATTAATTGTATTAATATTTTTTAAAAATATTTAAAAATATTAATTAAATTTAATACAAATTTTAGTTGTTCTAATAAATATTTAATGAATAATTTAAAAAAATAAATATTCTAATTTTTTTCAATTATTTAGTTATTTCCGACGGATGCCGTCGTCGGAAATTACCGACGTATGGTTCCATCGGGTATATGTCGGTTATCTCCTGACGGGTAAAAACTGTCGGGATACACCATCGGTTCACATTGCCGATGGTAACAGTCATCGGAAAACGTCGATTGCCCGACTGACTAAATCCATCGCAAATTCATCAGGAATTTCCGATGAAACAAATCCATCGAATATCCGTCGGTATTTGCCGACGGCATGAACCCATCGTCTATCCGTTGGATGTTTCCAACGGTAGCCTTTATCGCCAAACCATCGGTAATTCCAGATATGTTCCCGACAAAAATTGATTTCCGACGTAATAGTCCCGATGGACATTTGTTGTCGGAAAGTAGAGGGGAATTGCTCTTCCCGATGGATTTTCAACGAAATTGTCCGTCGGGAATTTTATGTTTTCTTGTAGTGTAATAAACCTTTACTCAATGAGAACCAATGATCAGTTTAGAATGATCATTTTCACTCGCCGGTCAACTTGACATTTACGCACAAAATCATCTGTAACTTTTGATTCTAAGCTCATAATTACGCGAAATCCAACGCCTACGTTAATCTAACTCAATTTTCTCTATTGTCAAAAAATTTAGGATTGAAATAGCTATGACTAAACCTCCAAATAATCGAATATATCGCTAACTGCGTGATGCCACGCATTATGCTTCATTAACAAGCCTTTACTCAATGAGCACCATTGATAAGTTTAGAAAGATCATTTTAACTGGCTGATCAACTTTACATGTCCACACAAAATCGTCGGTAACTTCTGATTCAGTGCTCATAATGACACGAGTCCAACGCACACGTTAACCTAGCTCAATTTTCAATAGTGTGACAAAAATTAGAACTACAATAGCTACGAAAAAGTCTCCAAGTCATCGAATCTATCGCAAACTGCATGATGCAACGCATTATGCTTGATTAATAATCCTTTACTCAATGAGCACCAATGATCAGTTTAGAATGATCATTTTAATTGGCCGATCAATTTGACTTGTCCGCAATAAATAGTCTGTAACTTTTGATTTAGAGCTCGGAATGACACCAATGCGACTACCACGTTAATCTAGCTGAATTATATATTATGACAAAATTTAAGACCGAAGTAGCTACGGCAAAGTCTTGAATTAATCGAATCTATCGCAAATTGCTTGATGCCATACATTATGATTCATTAATAAGCCTTTACTCAATCAAAACCATTGATGTGTCTAGAATGATCATTTTAACTGGCCGATCAAGATGACAAGTCTACACATAATCGACCGTAACTTATGATTCAGAGCTAGGGATTACACGAATCCAATACACATGTTAAGGTAGCTCAATTTTCTATATTGTGACGAAATTTAGAACAGAAATATCTACAACAAAGCCTATAAGTAATTGAATCTATCGCAAACTGCAAGATTCCATGAATTATGCTTCATTAATAAGCCTTTACTCAATGAGAACCAATGATCAGTTTAGAATGATCATTTTGCACTAGCCGGTCAACTTGACATTTCCACACAAAATTGTCTATAACTTTTGATTCAAACACCCATGTTAAGCTAGCCGAATCAAACGCCCATGTTAAGCTAGCTCAATTTTCTCTATTGTGATAAAATTTAAGACTGAAATTGCTACGAAAAAGCCTCTAAGTAATTGAATATATCACTAATTGTGTGATGTCACACATTCTTCTTCATTAATAAGCCTTTACTCAATCAGTGCCAATGATAAGTTTAGAATGATGATTTGAAATGGCCGATCAACTTCACATCTCAACACAAAATCGTCCGTAACTTCTGATTCAAAGCTCAGAATGATAAGAATCCAACGCCCTCATTAAGTGATTCGAGCCTTGTTATACGGCCGTGACACTCTTGGACAGGTTACAAGAAACTTAGCGGAGAACTCGGCCTTAGGCTTCTGTGGTGGGTTTTGTGGTGTGTATGATAGGTGGTGGGGTGAGGTGGACCACATGAGGTATGAATGGCCTTGTGATAAATCACAAACTTAGAGCTAGGAGGGCTGGTCTTGAGTAGGTCTAAGCGGCAATACTTTTATAGAAAACACTCTTAGAAGAAAATACGATATTTATTAATATCAAAAAGGTTATCGAACTACAATGTTGAAAGTAGCCTTATTATATGCTCGTATGCTTGACCTTCTGATGAGGTCATCAGCACAACCCCCGGCCAAGTGCCCGGCCTGGCAGGCCCAAGGAACACAAAGGCGGCCAAATACGCGCAAAAAGATACATGGGTGTATCTTCATGAATCCAAGCCTAACCAAGAAGCGGCCAGCCAAGACCAAACCTGGCCTATAACCTGACTCACAGAGGACACGAGGCAACATGGAGCTCACCCCAAACCGGGCCAGATCAAGTCATGCACCCTACATCAAGTTGGAGTTTTCGAAACTTACCATATTTGGAACTTTCCTTATATGAAAGTCAACAAACGATTCTTTGGCGACCAGGAGACTTTTTGGTACTTCTAGGAATTCCCTTTAAGTACTTCTAGAAGTGAAAATAGGCCTTGGACCAGGTGGGTCCATCCGTGCCTTGAAATGAACCGATTGGAGCCGTTTATGGCAAGTGAGATGACCAACTGGTTTAATCACTTGCAAACCAAAACATGGCATCCAGGAGATATTATTAAGGCCCTAAGGAAGCCCAAAATCAACCTACCATGCACCAGCCACCTGTGGATTAGGCGAATCCCTTTCCTTCAAGACTTGCCATATATGGACCGAAGTGCACTTAATGTGTTCAGAATGCAATATCTATATTCCTTGCAACTTGGGCACGTATTGAATACTTTCCAAAGCATCCAGGATGTACCTAGAAACGTTACATTCACCCCAAAGCTCTCGAGATACAAGCATCTACACTTTCCTTATTGGCCAAACTAGACATTAATGGCCAACAGCCATATTAAATGTATGATTTCCTTTTCTCCTTTTTAGGTTTAGGACCGTTGCTAGGAGCATTATATAAGATCAGCACGACTTCATTGTAAAGTTAGACCACCATTGAAATAAAAGTTGAATACAAAGTATTTTCTTCAAAAGCTTGTCTTTGAACTTGTTCTTATTCTTTATGTGTGATTCACTTCCTTTCTTTTGAAGCCACGACCAGGTTAGTTTGAGAGATTCAAACTCCCTTGGTTCACCTTTGATCGTGTGATTCGATCAAAAACCCCTCCTTTTAGTTCCCTTGCCCGCTTAAGCCAAGAGAGATTCTAGGCCTTGCGAGTCACGGCCGTACCGCTTGTAAGATTGATACTCAATCTTACATCACCTTCTAGGTTCAACCCAAAAGAAAAATGGACAAATTACAAAAGTGCATAAAGGAAAATTACAAAATGGAAACAATCGAAAAAAGACAACAACTTAATTGTTTTTGACTCAACAAGAAGGAAAACTGCTAGTTCCTACCCTGCAAAATATAAAAGGCAATTTATAATTTGAAAACTTACCTTCTTACCTTTTGGCCAATAAATGAGTTCACCAGCCCTTGACTTGATTGTTGCACTCTTGGCCCATTGCTTGTCTTTGGTCTTCTAGGAGCTTTTCCACCCACAAGCTGAACTTGTGGAAGAGTGCCCTTGTTATGCTTTTTGTCATGGCTACTGGTGGTGCCGTTGCGGTAGAACTTTCCTCTAGGTTCATGCCTTGAAGTTGGCTGGGGATTTGGTCCGAGTCTCCTTGTGTGGAGCTTAATCTGGCCATGTTATCGTGCGAGCCAGCTGTGCCACATGTTGAGCTTGCCGAAATGTTATCGAAGCCAGCCAGAATGCTAGGTGCGCCGGCCGTGTCACTAACCGAGCCGGCGGTGTTGCCCACATCGCTGCCTGTTGGGAAGTACATTTTTGCTGCTTCGCCGGAAGAGTTGGTCGGCTTGGCCCTTTTGCTCATCGGGCTGGCAGTAACATTTGGACCGGCCAAGTCGCTTATCGGTCTGGATTTCTCGGGCAGGCCTTCTTCACGATCTGGTCGGACAGCTTCACGATCTGGCCGGCCATTTGATCTGGTGTCCTCATCATCCCCTTCCCCTTTAGTAGGTTTTCTCCTCAAAACTGGCTCTTCTGCAAGGAAGGGAGCTAAATCAGTCACATTGAATGTGTTAGACACATTTAACTCACCAAGAAGTTCAAGTAGGTAGGCATTGTTGTTGATTCTCTCCAGGATTCTGAATGGTCCATCTCCTCCGTGGGCTAGCTTGGAACCTCTTAGGTGGGGGAATATCTCTTGCCGTAGGTAGGCATTGTTGTTGATTCTCTCCTGGATTCTGAATGGTCCATCTCCTTCGGGGGCTGACTTGGAACTCCTTAGATGGGGGAATCTCTTTTGCCATAGGTGTAGCCACACCCAATCGCCTGGTTGGAAGATCATCTCCCTTCTTCCCTTGTTGGCATGAGTCATGTACTGTCCTGTCCTCTTCTCTAGGTTCTCCATGACCATCTAGTGAAACTTCTTTATGATCTCTGCTTTAGATTCTCCGTTGAGGTTGGTCATCTCTTCTGGTGGTAGTGGTGTTTGCTCCAAAGGTGTTTGAGGGTTGAAGCCGTAGACAACTTCAAAAGGGGTCTTCTTGGTGGCTGAGTGCATTGCTTGGTTGTAGGAAAACTCTATGAATGGCAGGCATTCCGCCCATGCCTTGAGGTTCTTCCCAAGGGTTGTCTTGAGAAGAGTAGATAGGCTCCGGGTGACCACATCAGTTTGGCCATCGGTCTGAGGGTGGCACGTGGTAGAGAACAGAAGCTTCGTGCCTAGTTTTCTCAACAGGGTCCTCCAGAAGTGGCTCAGAAACTTGGTGTCTCGGTCTAATACGATGCTCCGTGGCACTCCATGAAGGCACATTGTCTCCTTGAAGAATAGCTCTGCCGTTTGTGTGGCATCATTAACGTTTGCACACGCTATGAAGTGGGCCATCTTAGAGAAATGGTATACCACTACAAAGATGGCATCTTTGTGGTTGATCTTGGGCAGGCCTAGAACGAAGTCCATTGAGATGTCAACCTATATATGCGTGGGTATGGGCAGGGGGAGATACGACCCATGAGGGTGTACGCAGGACTTCGCCTTTTTGCAAGTGACACATCTTGCACAGTGGGCTTCTACGGTCCTCTTGATGTGAGGCCAGTAGAAGTGTTCCTTGACCACGGCCAATGTCTTTTCAACACCAAAGTGGCCCATAAGATCTTCACCATGAACTTCCCGGGTGATAGGCTCTCGTAGGGATCCTTGAGCAATACACAATCTTCTTTCTCGAAACAAGAATCCATCATGAAGATAGAACTTTCCGTGACTCCAAGGGCCACATTCCTTGTAACTCTAAGCAAAGTCAGGATCATCCTTGTATAGGGCCTTGATGTGCTCAAATCCTAAGATCTTTGCTTCCATTTTTGATATCAAGGCATACCACCTTGATAATGTATCAGCTACTACATTTTCCTTGCCTTTCTTGTACTTGATGACGTAGGGAAAGGTTTCGATGTACTACATCCACCTAGCATATCTCCTCTAGAGGTTGGTTTTCCCTCTGAGGTGTTTGAGAGTCTCGTGATTAGTGTGGATCACAAACTCCTTGGACAACAAATAGTGTTGCCAAGTCTCCAAGACTCGGACTAGGGTATAGAGCTCCTTGTCGTAGGTGGGGTAGTTCAGTGAGGCCCCACCTAACTTATCATTGAAGTATGGCCGTCCTCCTTGGGTTAGAACCGCACCTATGCCTATGCCTGAGGCATCACACTACACTCCAAATGTCCTGTTGAAATAGGGCAGGACTAACACCAGGGCGTGAGGCAATGCTGCTAGGGCTTCTCCAAATTGAGGCTGTCCTTCAAGGCCAGGAATGCCTTCTCTTGGGTTTCTCCCACACTGAACCCCACGTTCTTCTTCACAACTTCCGTCAAGGGTGAGGCAATTCTGCTGAAGTTGGGCACGAATCTCCCATAGAAGCTGGCCAGGGCGTGAAAGCTCCTTACTTGGCTGATGTTACTTGGTGGTGGCCACTCCTGTATGGCTCAAATCTTCTCCTCATCAACCTGTAAGCCCTGTGAACTAACAACAAAGCCTAGGAAACAAGCTTATCAGTACAAAAGGTGCACTTCTTGAGATTGGCATAGAGCTCTTCTTGTCGAAGGGTCTTTAGCACCATCTCAAGATGTGTACTATGATCCTTAAGGGACTTATTGTAAACTAGAATATCATCAAAGTATACAACAATAGCTTTACTGATGTACGTCCTAAGAACTTGGTTCATAAGGCGCATGATGGAGCTTGGAGCATTGGTAAAGCCAAATGGCATGACTGTCCACTCGTACAGCCCTTGATTTTTTCTCAAAGGTGGTCTTCCATTCATCGCCTTCCTTCATTCTGACCTGGTGGCACCCTGATGAGAAAATGGCCGGCCAGATTGTGAAGATGGCCGACCAGATCGTGAATAAGGCCAGCCAGATCGTGAAGATGGCCGACAAGAATGTGAAGAAGGCCAGCCCGAGACAGCCGGCCTGATAGTCAATTTGGTTGGGCCAAGCGGTACCATCGGCCCGATGAGCAATAGAGCCGGGCCGACCAACTACGCCAGTGAAGAGGCCCAAATGTCTAGCCTAACAGGCGGTGACGTGCCCAACACCACCGGCTTGGCTGATGACACCACTGGCTCACCTAGCATTCCGGCCGGCTCCGACAACATTTTGGCTAGTTCAACCCGCAGCACAGCTGGCTCACGCGATAACACGGCCAGCTCAAGCTCCACACAAGGAGACTCAGACAAAATCACCAGCCAACTTCAGAGCATGGATCAAGGGTAAACTTCTGTACCCATCGTAGCACCAGGAGCTATGACAAGAAGCATAACAAGGGTACTCTTGCACAAGTTCAACTTGTGGATGGAAAAGCTCCTACAAGACCAAAGACAAGTAACAATAGGCCAAGATTGCAATGATCAGGTCAAGGGCTTCTCAACTCGCCAAAGTGCTCCAGAAGCTGGGCTCTTGTGGCAAAGGAGCTCAAAGCCCAACAATACATTACCCTACTTCAAGTCTAGGACTAGGCTCGAGGCTTGTATCATTTTTGTATCAGAGCTTAAAGCTCCTAAACCAGGTTGTTTCTATCCTTTAGTCAGTTTTGTTTCTTGTTCTTGCATTAGTTTAAGTTGCATTCAAGGAAAATAAAAAAATAACACTAAACTCCAAACAGAGTGCATCTAGCTTCTACATGTATCACTAGGGCTTAGATTCACTTTTGCATTGCCATTCACGTTTTCCTTTCCGTTCAAATCATATTTCCATTATTTTTAAGTTAAATTAAAAAGAAAAGAAAAAGAAAATAGGAAAAATACCAAAAGAATTCAAATTGGACAGCTAGCACAAGTTGTAGGAAGTTTCCATTTTTCTAAACTTTCGTTTTTTCAGGTTTTTCCTTTTTTCAACTTTTTCCTTTTTGCAAATTCGAATTCCCCTATAAAGGAAAACCTCCTAATCCACTTAGGAGCAAATAACTTGTGTTTCTTTCTTGTAGCACAATGGCAGAAGAGAATAGAGATGCAGCCGAGGCCATGATGGCCATGTTCACCACCCTCCAAACGCAACTCGCATCAATAGGCGAGAGGTTGGAGCGCGTGGAGAGGCCTGTGAGATTCCAGGCCATAAGGCACGTGAGAGCTGAGCAAGACCGTGCTGAGGGTCCTGAGCACCTAAGGACATGGCACGAACAGGAGGAGCCCCAGCCAGATGGAGATGAGGACGCACAACCTCACAACTATCACCATAGGCCGAGAGGACCTCCACGGCAACCAGAGGCAGAAGGTGATGGCTTCGAGCCATATGGAAATCACCAGAGACCAAGGATGCCCCCTAGACATCATGAGGATGGAGATGAACATGCCTACAACCGTGTAACTCATCCTGATGCTAACACCTCCGAGTTTTGCAGGAAATGTAGACCCCGAGGCCTACCTAGATTGGGAGAGAAGGATGGATCACATCTTCGATCACTACAACCAACCAGGCCCTAGGAGGGTCTCAATGGCAGTAGCACAACTCACGGACAATGCCCTCATCTGGTGGGATCGTGAGGTGTCTGACCGAAGGAGGAAAAGATTGAGGTCCGTGGACTCATGGGTCGACATGAAAGACCTCATGAGACAAAGGTTTGTTCCACCTTATTTTCATAGAGATTTGCAACGACGTTTTCGTACTCTTAAGCAGGGAACCATATCAGTAGAGCAGTACTATGAAGAGTTTGAGAGACTAAGGAACAGGCTGGAACTCAATGACGATGAGGAACCTTTGATGGCACAATTCTTGGATGGACTCCAAGAAAGAATCAGCCGCAAGTTGGAAAGGCAAATCTACAATGGCTTCAAAGACTTGTTCCACCTATCTGTCCAGGCTGAGCAGCACATCAAACGCAAGAGCCAAGACATCCGTAGCAAGCCTAAGACGCCTTGGACACCAAGCAACATCCCCAAGCCCATAGACAAAGGCAAAGGCATAGAGATCGAGTCAAGGTTCAAGAGCAAGCCTCCTGAGCCAACCTGTGACCAGAGAGAGCCTAGTAAGTCCTCTAACCCTCAAAGATCACGTGATATCACTTGTTTCAAGTGTAGGGGTCGTGGACACATCTCAAGGGAGTGCCCAAACAACCGGGTCATGCTGATTACGGAGGCTGGAGAGTATGAGTCCCAAGATGAAGAGGACTATGAACCACAAGGAGAATACGGTGACATTGAGTACCTTGATGTAGGGGAAGTGCTGGTCACTAGATGCATTCTCAGCGCAATGGTGGATCCCTCAGAGACCATCCAGAAGGAGAGCATTTTCCACAGCCGTTGCACCATCAAGGGCAAGGTATGTAACCTCATCATAGATGGTGGTTCTTGCACTAACGTTGCTAGTGCGTATATGGTTGATAAGCTAGGTCTAGAGACAAGGCATCCTCGACCATATAGATTGAGATGGCTCGATGACAAAGTGGAGCTCAAGATCCACGAGCAAGTCACTGTACCATTCAGTGTGGGCAAGTACCAAGACTAAGTCGTGTGCGACGTGGTGCCCATGCAAGCTGGCCATCTTCTGCTAGGAAGGCCATGGCACTTTGACAAAGAGACCAGGCATGATGGCCGAACCAATCTCTACACTTTTGTGCATGACAAAAGAAAGGTCAGCTTGGCTCCTCTTACACCTGCCAAGGTACACGAGCTACAACTCCAAATGAGTAAGGAAAAGAAACTTATCAAGTCTAATTTTCTTATTCAACCAAGCCATGTCCGGAGAGCTTTAGCCTCGAAGGATTTAATGTTACTAATGGTCTTCAAAGAAATTTTGAGTATAGAACAGGAACAGGTAGAGCTACCTCCTGAAGTAGCAACTCTCCTCTACAAGTTCCAGGATGTGTTTCCAGAGGAGATACCAGCAGGCTTGCCTCCTTTACGTGGCATAGAGCACGAGATCGACCTAGTGCCCAGAGCAGCCCTACCCAACCAGCCAGCCTACCGGATGAGTCCAGAGGAGTCCAAGGAGCTTGAGAAGCAAGTCAAGGAGCTCCTGGAGAAAGGCTATGTTCGAGAGAGCCTCAGTCCATGTGCCGTGCCAGTGCTACTAGTGCCCAAGAAGGATGGGACTTGGCGAATATGCGTGCGTGGACTGCCGAGCAATCAACAACATAACAGTCAAGTAGCGGCATCGGATACCACGGCTGGATGACATGCTGGATGAGCTGAGTGGAGCCACGGTCTTCTCCAAGATAGACCTCAAGAGTGGATACCACCAGGTCAGGATGAAGGAAGGTGATGAATGGAAGACTGCTTTCAAGACAAAGCAAGGGCTCTACGAGTGGACAGTCATGCCATTTGGCTTGACTAATGCCCCAAGCACCTTCATGCGCATTATGAACCAAGTTCTTAGGGCGTACATCAGTAAGTTCGTTGTAGTTTATTTCGATGACATATTGGTTTATAATAAATGCTTAAGGGATCACCTCACACATCTTGAGTTGGTGCTTAAACCCCTTCGACAAGAAGAGCTTTATGCCAATCCCAAGAAGTGCATCTTTTGTACTGATAAACTTGTCTTCTTAGGTTTTGTTGTAAGTTCACAGGATCTACAGGTTGATGAAGAGAAGATTCGAGCCATACAAGAATGGCCAACACCAAGCAACATCAGCCAAGTGAGGAGCTTCCACGGACTGGCCAGCTTCTATAGGAGATTCGTGCCCAACTTCAGCAGTATTGCCTCACCCTTGACGGTAGTAGTGAAGAAGAACGTGGGATTCAGCTGGGGAGAAGCTCAGGAGAAGGCATTCCAGGCCTTGAAGGACAGCCTTACACATGCACCAGTGCTAGTCCTGCCCGACTTCAACAAGACGTTTGAAGTGGAGTGTGATGCCTCTGGAATAGGCACAGGAGCAGTGCTAAACCCAGGAGGGAGGCCAGTGGCATACTTCAGTGAGAAGCTAGGTGGTGCCTCACTGAACTACCCCACTTACGACAAGGAGCTTTATGCCCTAGTTCGAGCATTGGAGACTTGGCAGCATTACTTGCTGTCCAAGGAGTTTGTGATCCACACTGATCACGAGACTCTCAAACATCTCAGAGGGCAAACCAATCTCAAGAGGAGACATGCCAGATGGATGGAGTTCATAGAGACCTTCCCGTACGTCATCAAGTACAAGAAGGCCAAAGACAATGTGGTAGCCGATGCACTATCAAGGAGGTTTGCCTTGATATCCACCATGGAGGAAAAGGTTCTAGGATTCGAGCACATCAAGGACCTATACAAGGACGATCCTGACTTTGCTGAGAGCTACAAAGAGTGTGGCAAAGGGAGTCATGGCAAGTTTTACATCCATGAGGGATTCTTGTTCTGAGAGAGAAGGCTGT
>JAENJI010000131.1:0-74993 GCA_018901935.1 Pugionium cornutum | reverse complement strand
GCATCAGCCCTCTATTGTCGACTTTCAGCTTCTCAAGCGAATTCTTCGCTGTGTCAAAGGAACGGTGAACATGGGAATCACGTTCAACACCAATACTGACTGCACATTACGTGTCTACTGTGATGCGGACTGGGCAGCTTGCGAGGAGACCCGTCGTTCACTAGGAGGCTACTATACTTTCCTCGGCAATAATATCATCTCGTGGTCCTCTCGCAAACAACCTACAGTCTCAAGAAGCTCGACAGAGGCGGAATATCGCACCATGTCTGAATCTGCCTCTGAAATCAAGTGGTTGTGTTCAATTTTAAAAGAACTCAATATTCCGTTTCTTCGAACACCAGAGCTTTACTGTGACAATTTGTCATCAGTCTACTTATCAGCAAACCCGGTCTTTCACTCCATTCCAAACACTTTGATATTGATCATCACTATGTCCGTGAGAGGGTTGCTCTTGGTTCCTTATTGGTTCGACACATTTTGGCACACTTGCAGATCGCAGATATCTTCACCAAGTCACTTCCGCTCTCTGCTTTCTCTGCACTCAGATACAAACTCGGTGTGGATGTTCCCCTCACACCAAGTTTGAGGGAGGCTATTAGCAGCTCTAACTCGCAGCTGCAAAATACGATGGCCAAAAACGATATTATGACTTCAGCCGGAAACAACTTGGGCCATCGTAAGTGTTGGAAGCCCAAAACAGCAAACAACGGCGACGTTTCAATAAGCTTGGAACGCACCAGCAAAAACGGTAACGTCTCAGACTCTGTCAAAAACGACAAAGGAAGAAAGGTTGCAGGAAAATTGAAGAACAAGGACGAAGCTCGTACATACGATTTGGTTGTTAAAAATAAATTTTGTGCACTGCATTCCTTATCCGAATAAGTCGAAATATTCAATAAGATTTCGACATCTGTATTAGGGTATCGTAGCTCGTTTTTCTATCTCACATATAAATACTCTGTTTGCACATTGTAAAAACAGAGAGAAAAAACCTTAATACAAAAACGTATTTTTCAATTTCTTACAATATCTATATATATAATTTTATTTGCAAAAAATATCTTTTTCGGTTGTTATTTTATTGTTTTTTGTACATGAGAAATAAACAATTTGATCTATATTAAAATTTTGAATTGTTTAATTACTCATTTATAGTGATACAAAATCTTCCAGTATGATTATTACCTTTCAAATAACCGCACTTCTTTGCAACTCAGCAGAACATATGTTTGAGCATTGTGGTAATTTTCTTCGTTAACCCACCACGTTTCGCTCATCCCACTAAAACAACTAATAAGGAAAAATATGTTTGGTACACCCTCTATCGCATACGTTGTTTCCACAACATCATCATCATAACATCATGGAGCCATTTTGCGAGTCAACCTTCGTGGCAAAATAGTAGGACATGAAATTAGAAGTTGTTCCGGTTAAACTTCCTATAACAATCGAGCTTTTAAATTTAACTGGTTTGTTGGCTTTCCCTTTTAAATGTTTCATGAAACGCTCAAATAAATATATCCACTGGAACTAAACCGCTTCATTAACAACCATTTTGTGTGATAGATGAATAGGAAGGTGTTCTATGACATCAAAAAGTTGTGGGAGTGATGCTTTCCAAGTTACACAATTGGGTTTTGGCATTGAGTTGTTTCAAACCATCGTCCGTCAACGTACGTAACTGAGAACATGAAAAAATGCTGCAATACCTGAAGAATAATACATACAAGATAACATCCCATATGTTATCATAATAAATAAATAGATAAATAATTGTGTCATAATCATTAGTTATATATACATGCGAATGTTTTGGTATTTCCAATGGTAACAACTCAACAAAATAAAAAAACAAATAGCCGTTGCGTAATTACAGTAAACACACCACAATTATGACTCTTCATTTCAAAAAACTTTTGCTCATACTCCATTGATTTCGAAAAATTAAAATTTTGCATCAGATACGACCCAATTGAATAAGGTCGTTCTTTCTTATAAAATCAGTTTTAATATTTGAATTGGTGCTTTGCCAGTTCTAGCAAGATGCAATTTATCAAAAAATGTGAGGAAAGTCTAACCTTAACTTTAATTCTCCCTTGCACGTTAACACCGTATTAATGATGAAATGAAAATTTTTTTTATCTCAATCTGCATAACATCAAAATTATGTATGAGAATATGATCTTTCCAGTATGGGAGTTTATAGAATATATATTTGTTTTATGTGAATTATGACTGTCAAGGTACCGATCTGATATATTATCTAGAATGTGCACCATAATGATCTATTTTATGTTTCTACCTCTTCCCTAGAAAGGTAAATTGGTTGGAGAACACGAACAATTTTATTTTTCTTAAACAACCACTTGTGTTGTCGAGATAGATGATTTGTTTATAGAAATCAACGATGATAATCAAACCGACATGTTTTCCATCTATGTTTTAGTTGAATGCATCGATCCGATTCAAACAATATGGACAAGAAAAACCCCCATGTGTTGCCTAACTAGATAGCATTCCATATCCAGTAAATTCTCTTATAGTCCACATCAGAATTATATACATCGTAAAATTTCTTTTGTTAAAACAATCGTATGTATAAACTCCATTAAAAGCTGCAAAACACATCAACAGACTGCTTATATTGCTTAGGAGAAGTAACTAAGATGCTCAAAAATAAAAAATTCCATTTGCATGCACATAGTTAAGGTTGTAAAGTGTTACGATTACCATCCAAAACAAATATTCCTTCCATACATACCAAATGGATTAAAACCGTCAAAAACAAATATATACATTTCTAATTTGTTTACCAAAACCGGTGTGTACTTTGTTTAAGGATTTTCAAGCCTTTACATCAAACGGATGAATGACCTTTGCACTTTTATGTGAATGTTCAACAGGCCATTTTATCCATGTAGTTTTTTGCTCAAATTGGTATATTCATTTTAACATATCAGTTATATGAAAATACCACATCCTTTGGTACGGTATTTTACTTCAGCTAGTGCATTGCGATTTATACCTTGGTTTCTAAGAGAATCTACATTACTACAATTTATCACCATCTTTCTAAAATTTTTTTTTATCGTAAACATCTATCATCTAAACTAACAAACCAAAACTGAAAACTAGCTTTTGTGTCTCATAGTATTATTCAACAAACAAATCAAGTCTGCATAATCATCCATGCAAATTTCATATAAGTTATAATGTGTTTTAATGTTCATCATCCTAGTATCCATGTAACTCTTATATAAAAATTATTGAAATATTTTTGTGAAAATAGTGTTTTATGATGTATTATTCATTTGAAAAGAGTGCATTTATAGAAAAGTTGACAAAAATATCGGCGGATTATCATCAGAGCTTTGTTAACGTTATGATGGCGATTTAGCATCGACTTTCTGAAAACATTACGGCAAATATTTTGTTGGCAAAATAATATGCAACTCCAGTAACACATGTTCAACTACCAATAATCCGTCTTCAAATTTATCGCTAATCTGCAATAAAAAGATTTTATCGCAAACGTTCTTCTTTTTTCCATCGATTTAACGACAAATTTCAATTCATCCTAACATCAAATTTAAATACCCTCAAAATTTCTTCAAATTAAAGTTAAATCATTTTATCCTAAATTTACGGTAAAATTATGTCGAACATCATATGCATTGCAAGATGGTCGCCAATCTTTAGTAATTAGCAACGGGTAAAAGTTTGTCTCAAAACTTCAACGTAAATGGACCTTTCTTGTAGTGATCCAACTTTTAAACATGTGAAGCAAAAGAGGCATAAACTTGGCTAGTAAAAAACCCGGACCGTTAATGACAAGGTAGAAAAACTTCTTTAAAATGGATCGATACATGAAGTTCGTTACCCAGGCTGGCTGGCTGATCTTTTGATAGTAAAAAAGAAAAACAAGAACTGGTGTTCATGCGTCGTTTTCACGGATTTGAATATGACATGTCCCAAAGGTAGTTTTGCACTTCTTCATATCGATAACCTTATAGAGGCAAATGGGGAATCAATTTGTGTTCCTTATGTATGCATTCTCGAGGTTATAACCAAATATATATATACATCTAAGTGATAAGGAAAAGATTTCTTTCATAACCTAAAGAGTTATATATTGATACAAGGGAATGCCTTTCTGTTTGAAGAAGGCAAGGGTTATAACAGAGATTGGTAAACATAATGTTCTCCAAAAATTTTTTGGCAAAGCAGTGGAGGGGGTCTATATAGATGCATGACATGGTTGTCAAATCGGAATACACATAACACCACATATTGTGTTTAAAAGAATGTTTCGTCATTTTAAACCAGTCCAGAATGAAGGTGAACACTACTAAATGCAAATTTGCTATGACTTAATACAAGTACTACTAAATACAAGTAGGCCCTTGTATCTTTGAAGGCCTACTTGTGAAAGCCTCATATTTTGGCAAAACCTAATCCTCGAGAGCCCTTGTATCTTTACGTGGTCGTGTTCTCCAAAGAAGTAAGTGGGGTACTGATTCAAGAAGACCGAGGGAAGAAAAACTAATATTTTATGTTAGCAAATGTGTGATGGATGCTGAGACCGATTACCCAACATTAAAAAAATATAGCTCCTTTTGTGGTAGCATCAGCATGGAAAATTCCGTTCGTAATTTCAATCACATTCGATCTTGGTCAAGATGACGTAACCATTAAAAGCAATTCTTTACAGTCTGAATCAATCCGATCGATTGGTCAAATCAAGCTCATCTAGTACAATATGGAATATCGTATCAAATCTAGTGCAAAGTCACAAGTTTTGCCAATTTTAGTATTGAACTAGCCGTAGAAAACTTTGATAGCACCACTCCGAGAACAAAATGGACTCTACATGTCGATGGTTCCTCATTGATAGAGTTGGGATCCGGCTCATTTCACCTAAATGAGAGGTAATCTAGTAATCGTTCAAACTTGTCTTCCATGCATCAAACAATGAAGCTGAATACAAAACTTTAATCACTAGGTTAAAATTTGCACGTGGAATTGGTGCAAGAGACTTGGAGGAGCTTAGTGACTCGCAATCCATAAAAACCAACATAATGCTAAGTACAAAGAAAAGGATGAGCATATGGAGGCATATCTAAAATCTCGTGGAATCATTTGACCATTTCGAACTCATTCAAATACCGAGAACGTATCGGCTGATGCCCTAGCAGTTTTGGATTTACCCTCAGATCCTCACGTTAGAAATATTATTCTCGTAGAGAGCATTGAATAGAAGAAGTCTGGACAGTAATTCTCATTTCTGTGGACCCTAGAGCAAGTGAGAGGGAGACAATTTTCAATAGTTTATGGAATGGAAGCAGCTGAAGATGTTGTTCCAAGTTTAAGGAGAGAAATAAGTCTCGCTTGCAAAATGGAAAACAACATAATGTTGAAAGAAAATCTCGATGTTATAAATGAGGCAGGGCCAAGCTTTGATCTGTGTCCAGAATTATCAACACGCCACAACCCGGTAGTATAATTCTAAATGTTAAGCCCGAAAGTTTGGAATTGGCGCCGAGTTATTTTTCTGTCAATTTTTCAAAACATTGCCAAAGTTGGTGCCAAAAAATTTGGAGTTAACTAGAAAGGGCCATATAGAATCGTCAAGGTCGTCAAGGTCGTCAAGCAAGGTTATACGGATTAAAAACCCATGACAAGGTTTCTGCAATGCGTTCTTGGAAAGCTATCCACCATTTTACTGAGAATGTTAAGTCTCTCACACTGAGAATCTTGTGTTTCTATTTTTCAATAAAAATTTCATACCTCTTCGCTTTGCCTTAAAATTTAAAGAACCATTTTGGGATCAAATAATAAATGTCCAACGGGGTCACATTGGCACCATTTGCTAGAAATTAAGTAAACTGAAATGTGTCAAATGAACATCAGAAACATTGTGTAGATTTTCACGCAGTATAGTTCAACCATGTTTTAACATTATTACCTTTTGCTTTAAAATTCAAAGTCATACTTATAAGGGGTATTTAAAAAATTGACCTAAAATTTATTTTCAATTGCAATTTTAACCACTTACATTTTTTTTGCAAAACTAACTTTGTATAATTTTTTTTATCTTTCAACACTAACTTTATTTACAAATTTGTCATTAATTTAAAAAAACAACACAAAAACCATTATGAACAAATTTTTCAAAAATATTACGAAAATGTCATTTTTTTCATTGTATACAACCACCATTGTCGTGGTAGTTGGGAGCTCTTAATTCCATCGACACATCCACCATAATACATTTATTCATTCATCAAATCTTATTCATCTCAACCTCTTTCATTTTCTCTCACATTTTCTTCCAATTTCTCTCTTCACACTACATCCAAAAGCTTCCAACTTTGCAAAAATTCATCATTATCTGTTAAAACAAGCTTCTGAGAGTCTATAACGGTCATCATTTAAGTCGCGTACCTAAAAAATCAAGATTGAAGGTTAGTTTTCGTGTTTTGGCTTCGGTTATATTTTTCAGTTCATACAGTTACGAGAAGTCTGCTTTGTAATATATTTACAAAGCAGACTTCTCTAGCAGACTTCTCGAAGTCTTCTTTGTAAATATACTACAAAGCAGACTTCTCGAAATCTGCTTTAATCGGAATAAATCTCTCTTTAACCGGAATAAACTGTTTTTCTCACTGAAACAGACTTCTCCGAGAAATTTTCGAGGTTTATTCCTATCAAAGCACACTTTTCGGAGAAGTCTGCTTTGATAGGAATAAAAATAGGAGACTTCGCGAAGTCTACTTTGGTGAGAAAAATAGTTTATTCCGGCTGAATCAGACTTCTCCGAGAAGTCTGCTTTGATAGGAATAAAAATCACAGACTTCGCAAAATCTGCTTTGATGAGAAAAACAGTTTATTGCGGCTGAAGTAAACTTCTCCGAAAAGTCTTTGGCGTTTATTCCGATCAAAGAAGATTTCTCTGAGAAGTCTGCTTTGATAGGAATAAACATCGGAGACTTCGTGAAGTCTGCTTTGGGGAGAAAAATAGTTTATTCCGGCTGAAGCAGACTTCTCCGAAAAGTCTTCGAGGATTATTCCGATCAAAGCATACTTCTCCGAGAAGTCTTCTTTGATAGAAATAAACGTCACAGACTTCGAGAAGTCTGCTTTGGTGAGAAAAACAGTTTATTCCGGCTGAAGTAGACTTCTCCGAGAAGTCTTTGGCATTTATTCCTATCAAATCAGACTTCTTGGAGAAGTCTGCTTCAGCCGGAATAAACTGTTTTTTCTCACCAAAGCAGGCTTCTCGAAGTATGCGACGTTTATTCCTATCAAAACATACTTTTTCGAAAAGTCTTCTTTGATCGGAATAATTCTCGAAGACTTCTCAGAGAAGTCTGCATCAACCGCAATAAACTGTTTTTCTCACCAAAGCAGACTTCTCTGAGAAGTCTTCGATGTTTATTCCGATTAAAGCAAACTTCTCGGAGAAATTTGCTTTCATAGGAATAAATGCCGCACACTTCGAGAAGTCTGCTTTGATCGGAATAATCCTCAAAGACATCCCGGAGAAGTCTGCTTCAGCCGGAATAAACTGTTTTTCTCACCGAAGTAGACTTCTTCGAGAAGTGGATTATGACAGAGATTTGGAATTTTTCTGTGGATAATATAAGAGCAGGTAAAATGTTTGTAATTGATGATGATGATTTCGTTGTTGATGAAGTTGAGAATAAAGTTTACTCGAATGGTGAGGATTACATTCTTTAGAGTAAAGTGAAAGATGAATAAATTCAGTTTTAGTGTTGAGCATCTCAGAAATTTAAGTTGCGAGAAAGGACAAAGTACAAAGTTTTCCGAGAAGTCTGAAAAGAAGCATGCCGAGAAGTTTGCAAAGAAGTCTGCGAGATTTATACAACAAAGTTTGCCGATATAAGTATGTATTTTCTGAAACATGAAACCAATCATTTAAATTAATTAGAAGGCACAATGTCATCGATGGTGTGTTACAAAAATATTCAATACTATACTGCACCGTAATTATAACATATACATTGATTACATCAACATCAACACAACCTGTTAACTTAGTATTTTGATGAAATTTTTAAGACATAGCTTTAGATTTTGTAGATCGATTTATTGTTTTTCATTCAGTTTTTGCTCTTTCTTGTTATTAAGAAGTATGCATTAAATATCTTAAATACGCACTAAGTCTTTAACTATCTATAAAAGTACTTATGAAAATTTATAGTAATATTTGTATTTTTAATGGTTGTCATTTTGTAATTTTATAAATATGATTTGACTTGAGCTGATTGAAAAGTGATTGACATACAACTCATAGTTTATTATAATTCTGAAAAAGTTGATTGAAAACTGACTCATAAGGTGAAGTGATGGGAGCTAGTGATAGGTACAATAAAGTTTACAAAAAGTCATTTAAAATATGACCAAAAATACAAACGAAATCTGCAATTATTAATGAAATCTGCAAGTGAAGTCTGCACTTGTAATGAAAACGTGTTATGAAGTTTGCAACTGAATTCTGCAACCTGTAATGAAGTATGCAACAGAAAAATCTATTGATTCAAAAACCAATATTAAATTCAAAACATAAGAAAAAAACTCAAAAACAACCACAAAAAACTGTAAAACCACCATAAATTTCAAGGGGAATTTCAAACATCTATTAGAAATCTTTAAAAAACCATCTTATTACTTTAAAAACCATTAAAAATCACTTTAAAAACTACTCAAACAACAATATTAATTTTTGTAAAGCTTTTTCCAGATATACAAAAATAGAAAATGAGCAATAAGATAATAATATAAGAAAAAGATTAAGAAAACAACAAAAAACAACAAAATCTCCAAAACCACGAAAAACGTAACAATTAGTAAAAACAACAAACTTACGTTTCCAAACTGTTATGAAGTTTGCAACTGAAGTCTGTAACCTGTAATGAAGTTTACAACACGAAAATTCATTAATTCAAAAACCAACGTCAAATTCAAAACGTAAGAAAAAGACTCAAAAATAACAACAAAAAACTGTAAAACCACCATAAATGTCAAACATCTATTGAAAATCTTAAAAAACCATATAAAATTTTAAAAACTATTTAAAATCATTTTAAAAATCTACTAAAACAACAAAATTAGTTTTTGTAAATCTTTTTCTAGATCTACAACAATAAAAAATGAGAAATAAGATAAGAATATAAGAAAAAAATTTAGAAAACAACAAAAAATAACAAAATCTCCAAAACCACGAAAAACGTAACAACTAGTAAAAATAACAAACTTACATCTTTAGATATCGTGACTTCCTTTTCCAGATCTACAATAATACAAGATGAGAAATAAGATAAGAATATAGGAAAAAAATTAAGAAAACAACAAAAATAATAAAAATCACCAAAACTACGAAAAACTTAAAAACTAATAAAATCAACAAGCTTATGTTTTTAGATCTCTTCACTTCCTTTTCCAGATCTACAATATTATAAGACGAGAAAGAGTGTTATAAAAATAACAAAAGATCTAAACAATAAAAATATTCCAAAATCACAAATCCAAAACCATATAAACAAAAAAACTTACTTTTTTCATATCTCATGATTTTTTTCCAGATTTACAAAATAACAAGATGACAAAGAGCATGAGAAGAGAAGAAGAAAAGAAAAGAGGGGAGGTAAAGAGAGAAGAAGAGAACATTTACCTTGTAGTTATTTTTGGAGGATGGAGGCTCCCACGTTTTTTTTGAAATAAAATTATGATAAAATTTTAGGGTTACCTTCTTTATATATGGAGAGTTAAATTTGGTTAGGTTAAAAACTGTCAATTTTCGGTTTGCGCAGACTTCTCGAAGTCTTCAAAGTTTATTCCGGCTGAATTAGACTTCTCGGAGAAATCTGCTTTAATAGGAATAAATCTCGAAGACTTGTCGAGAAATTTGCTTTGGTAAAAAAAAAACAGTTTATTCCGGCTGAATCAGACTTCTTGAGAAATATGTTTTGGTGAGAAAAACAGTTTATTCTGGTTGAAGCAGATTTCTCGAGAAGTTTGCTTTGGTGAGAAAAACAGTTTATTTCGGCTGAAGCAGACTTCTCGAGAATTTTGCTTTGTATTTTTACATAATCCTAAACTCTAAATTGAAGAAAACTCGCTTAGTTATATTTAATTTCCAGTTTGTGTAGACTTTTCGAGAAGTTTGTTTTGTTAAATATACGACAACATCTCGAGAAGTCTGCGTAATCCTAAACCCTAAATAATAAGATTCACTAAATGTACGAAAGTTTTTTTAAAAATTGGATGAATATGTTGAAGATAGTTAATTAATGCAAAACTCAAACAATTTTCCTTTAAAAATTTGTTAATCTAAATTTTCAAGTTTATGACATGATATTTCAAATTCTACCATGAATTCTCTACACAAATATCAACTATTAACCCACAACACATAACAACAAAAACTAGCAAATATTTGATACCATTAGATCGAATCCAATCTACTTATTTTTGAATTCATTATAACTTTTACGTATTTTTGATATGTATATAAATTGTGTTAATAACAATTTTAAATTTTTTAAAAATATTTCATGATTTTTATTTGATTTAGGTAATTTATTTACAAAGCAGATTTTGCGAAGTCTGCTTTGGTGAGAAAAACAGTTTATTCTGGCTGAATCAGACTTCTCGGAGAAGTCTGCTTTGGGGAGAAAAACAGTTTATTCCGTCTGAGACAGACTTCTCCGAGAAGTATTCGAGGATTATTCCGATCAAAGCAGAAGTGTTTAGTAATTTCTCCATCCTCATAAGTTAGTTTTGCAAAAATGTTTTCATTGGGGTTAGACTTGCATTTGCAGTCAAGTTTTTGATTATTTTTAACAATTCCCCTACTTATAAACGCGAAATATATATACTGTTGTGAGCCACACCTTATCAAATTGTGCATTTTAAAATAAAGAGTTTGATCTCATATAATAATTTTGGAGTCTAGGTTTCTCTCATAAGGGAACAGTACCCAAGATTTCGCATTACAAAAGCTCCAAAATTGTAAGGCTATGCTTAGAGAGACAAACGAGGAGCAAGCTCCAAAACAATAAATCAAGGCCAACACAACTGAATTTTTATTCGTGAAGGTTATTCAAAGGGGAAATGCTACGGGGGAATTTCGAGTAAAACTAATCTCGTGCAAAACGATGGTGCAATCCATATAACTAAAAGTTATGGGTCTCCGTGGACCATATCATGACCACAGTGAAGTCTTCCAAAACAAAATCATGCATATCATAGTTTCTTTCAAGAGATAAGCCACTACAAGAATACAATTCTTTACAATTTGGTTTTGCGACTATATTCGTGGTCGCAAATATTACGACCATTCTGCAACTGATATATGACTAATATGTGATTACACGTACGTAGTCGCATATTAGTCACATTTTCGAGACTAAATGATGTGGTTGTATATTGGTCACACTTTTACGACCAGTATGCGACCACAATACGACACAACTTTGTGATCCTTTCTTGGTGCATTTTTGCAACCAATATGCGACCATGTGGTAGTAGTTTTAAAGTAGTTGTATATTAGTCACATATTTATTGTATATTTTGCGACCAATATGCAACTACAACCTGAGTGGCATTTCAGTATTAAAAATAAACGGACCACATAACCATGGTTGCAAAATAGTGGAAAGGAAGTGGCAATGTTTTTCCTATCATTTGTAGATTCAAAAAAAAAGTGCAAACATGTCAAAGAATTACAGAAAATCAAGAGAGATGTACAAAAAGATTGATACTTAGACAAAAAATGTATCAGCCGAAATTACATAAGGGATAGAGCAGTTCATGAATTTTGTATGTAATCAACCAATAGGGCAAAGTAGTGGAGGTAAGTTTTTCTGTCCTTGTATTAATTTTAGAAATGATAAATTTTTTCCGGGATGGAAATTGGAATCATCTATATAGTAGATGATTTATGTCAAATTATTATGTTTGGCAAAAATGGAGAAAAACTGAATGTGGAGTTAGGAACGAGTTGTTGTGATTATTTGAATAGAAATCAGGGTGGTACATGTGGTAGTGAAGAAACAGTAGGTACCTTTGGAAATATATATGTGGAAATGATGACGGATGCATTTTGAGATAGTACGACTGATGAGCATAGTAATCATCAGGAGGAAGACTTTAATAATATAGAAGAACCTAATTCAGATGTAAAAAAATTTACACTAGAAGCTGCAAAAAATCCATTGTATGATGGTTGTCATGAAGGGCATCACATTTATTTTTAGCTGCTCGGTTCATGAACATTAAGTCTAATTTTAATCTTGCTGAAAAATGCATGGACTCATGGGCGGAGCTGTTTACTGAATATTTGCCCGAGAAGAATCATGCAACAGATTTATATTATGAAACAAAAAAAACTGATATAAAATTTAGGGCTCCCATTTTATACAATTGACATGTGTGTTCACAATTGTATGATCTTTTTGAAAGAAGATAAAAAATGGAAAAAAATATTCACAATTCCCTCCGATATAAGCCAAGCAAGGGTAGGGCGAGAATACTTTTGATTCGTATGTGGCATTTACTTATAGGCGACAGACTTAAGACAATGTATCAAAGCGAGAAAACTGCAACGACAATGAGATGGCACGCAGAGCATGAAGCAGAAGTCAGAGAAATAAGTCATCAATCTGATGCTGCGGAGTGGAAAATTTTCAATATTTACATCTAAGCTGTTGAATCTCGAAATGTTTATCTTGGCTTATGTACTGATGGGTTTAATACATTTGGGAAGTCTCGTAATCATTCATTATGGTCGGTGACTATCACTCCATATAACTTGCCCCCTAATATGTGTATGAAGTTTCTTACAATTCTGAATTCGTGGTCAAATCATCCTCACTCTAGTCTTGATATATTCCTCTGACCTTTGATTGATGAGCTGAAAGAATATATGGTGTGTCTTTCAATCAAAATTTCAATTTTAGCGTATGAAATATTCTCAGGATGGACAACTCATGGTAGACTGTCTTGTCCAATTTCTATGAATGATACCAAGACATTTCAATTACTAAATGGTAGAAAAATGTGTTGGTTCGATTGTTACAGAAGGTTTCTTTCTAAGGGTCATCCATTACAAAAAAATAAACAAATTTTTTAAAGGGCAAACACGCTTTGAATGACTATCCTCCACAATCATTGACAGGCGAAAAGATTTTATAGAGCGAATAAAATCTGTCAATCTTTTATCAATCAAAATTTTAATTTAAAAGCTATGTTACTATGGACGATAAGCAATATTCCAGCGTATGAAATATTCTCAGGATGGACAACTCATGGTAGACTGTCTTGTCCAATTTCTATGTATAATATCAAAACATTTCAATTACTAAATGGTAGAAAGACGTGTTGGTTTGATTGTCACAGAAGATTTGTTCCTAAAGGTCATTTGTTACGGAAAAATAGAACAAATTTTTTAAATGGCAAACAAGCTTTGAATGACTATCCTCCACAATCATTGACAGGCGAACAAATTTTATAGAGTGAATAAAATCTGTCAATCCTTTATCAACAACTAACTGTGGTAGAAACGATCATAAAACAAAACAGAAAGGGTATGAAAGCTGGCATAATTGTCACAAAAAAGCATATCTTTATCATACTGGACAGATCTTAACCTACGATATAATTTTGATGTGATGCATATAGAGAATAATTTCTTTGATAACATCATAAATACTGTTATGAATGTCAAGGATAAATCAAAAGATACAGTTAAGTCAAAGGTTGGATATTGTAAAATTTTATTCTAAAAAAGAGCTGCACATTGATGGTCGGGGTAATGATCAATTCTCTATATTTAGATTGACAAAAAAATCCAAAGAACGTTTATTGGAATGTATCAAAAATGAGGTTAAATTTCCGAACGGCTACGCGGCATATTTACCAAATTGTGTGAATATGGATGGACTAAAGTTTTCAGGGATGAAAAGCCAAGATTGTCATGTTTTTATGGAGAGCCTTCTGCCTTTTATATTTGAATAACTTTTAGCACGAAACATTCATATCACATATCATGTATATACAATTAAAAATATTTTATTTGTTTATATATATAATAATAATAATAATAAATGTAAGTATTAATTGCATGATTCAAATTTGAGTAATATAGGGATTGGAGGATTTTTCACGATCTATGCTTTAGATCATTACAACAAAATCGTGTCCGAATTCTGAACGAAAAAATAGTTATAATTTTGTGCAATTTGAAGAAGATCTTTCCAACTACATTTTTCGACGTCATGTATCACCTACCTATGCATCTCCCATACGAATCTCAATTGGGTGGACTTGTGCAATATAGGTGTATGTATCCATTTGAAAGGATTTTAGAAAAATTGAAAAGCAAAGCGAAGAACAAATGATATGTTGTAGGATCGATTGTTGAATCATATGTGAATGATGAGATATCTTACTTCTCAGAGCATTACTTTGCTGCCAATATACGCACAAAAACTAGGTAGTTACTGTAAATTATTGTGTATATTAATTAATTAATTTATACATTTAATTACTTTATTTTTCATACTGAATTGTGTATAATATATAGACGTCCTTGTGTATCCGAATACTGGAGTGCCAGATATATTTACTCACATGGGTCTTCCAAGTGGTAAAAGTAAAGAAATATCATTTTCAAATAAAGAATACAAATATGCACATGCATATGTTTTGCAAAAATTGTGAATATTTTCGTCCACTTGAGAGGTAATAAGTTATTATGAAAACAATTTATTTATTACATTACAATTTCATTCTAATTAACCAATATATATTATATTTTCATCTAATTTTGTAGCATGTGTAAAGATCAAATTTGTTATACGTATCTATATCTTTTGGAAGATAACATTTCATCAAAAATAGAGGAAGAGTTCCCTATATAGGTTCGAGATTATGTATGCATATAATTAATACATATATGTTGTTTATATTTTTTATAATTTTGAAATACTAATTAGTGAGTATATATATATATGTAATCATAGGTCAATGGAATCACTTCAACATATATACGGGCTTTTTTGACATGGGCTCAAGAATTAGTGTAAGGACCTATGAAAAAAGCGACAACTTGGCCGGATCTATTTTACAAGAGGTTATATGTTTCACATGAAAAAACATGAACATAGTAGAAAGAAATGTAACTACGATATTTGTGTCAAAAGAGAGAATTACTCAGATGCATCTCATGAAGCTGATTTTTACATGATTTTAATAGATATGATTCAAATTGAGTATGTTGGACTCTTAAAAATTGAAGATCACACTTTTTAAATGTGAATGGTACGATCCTACGCTTTTCAAAGGAACTCAAAAGTCAAAAAATAGCGTCGTTGATGTCTTATCATCAAGAAAATAGTACAAATCAGAACTATTTATTTTAGGTACATAAATAATTTCTAAATAACTAATTATTAAGTAATATTATTATATATTACGTAAATTTCTATAAATTTGTTTATATAATTAACTAATTTACATTTTATTATATGATGTACCGCAACCTCTCAAACAGATCAAGTGTGCTATATTCCTTATCCGTACACCAAATCGTAATCAAAACAAACGTGGCTTAGTGTTCTGAAAGTTAATTCGAGATCTAATATTTTGGGAAACTATAAAAACAAAGACGAGATCCTTTTACAACAAGAAAAATGATAAAGAGGTAAAGATGATGAAGAGGTAATGATGACGAGATAAAAATGAATTGTTTGGTTGATAGAGTTAATCAAAGCGAAGAAATTGATTTCGAGGTTGGAGTTGCCGAAATAGAAAATGAATTTTAATGTAATATTTTATCTTCAGATGACGATGAGAACGAAGAAATGTAATATATTTTACTTATAAAAATGATATTACAAATTTGTGCAAATGTAAAAATGATATTTTGCTATAAACATTTATGTACAAAAACTCTCAAAACAATATATTGCACGTGTCATTCTCCTGCCCATTCTCCATTTTCACCAAATCTCAAATTCTCAGTGCCTAGTTTGTCTCTCCGGATCACACCATGTGGCAATGTCGGAACATTCTTTTTCATTGGCCATTCAGCACTTCTTATAGTTTTTACTACAAATTTTTTAAGATGTGATCGCAAATTGATTGCTATTTTTGCGACTAATTTGCGATTACTTGATATTTTTTGGTACGTTGTCGCAAATTGGTCGCAAAAGTAGCGACTAATTTGCGACTACATTGTAATGTTTACCACATAGTTGTAAATTGGTCGCTATTTTTGAGACCACATGTGTATTTTTACATGTTTGTTATGTATTTTTCACATTTAAAACTTATAATTTTAATCATAGGTATGTACAAATCATTATTAGTCACAAAAGTTTAACAAAACCATAAATATGTTGTACTAAATTTATTAAGCATATAATGGTTATATGAGTAGTATAAGGTTAAGGAAATGTGTTAACTGTTTTAGTTAAATGATATATAAATTTAGTAAATATGTTAATTCAACTGTTTACTTAGTAATTCAAGTTTATACAACTCATAATGATCCGCTCAGATCAAAGGACAACATCAAATCGAATATTGGAGAGTCCCGATAAAGAAGTACATAGCCACGGCATCGGTCCCTCGCGATAAATGGGATGCAAGGAAACTCAAAGTAATTAGCGCTCGGTTTTGTGTGATTTACACTACAAGAAAACTGCCAAAATGCCACTGTATTTTGTGACTACGTCTGTGGTTGCAAATTTTGCGACTACATTTGCAACGGTTTTGCGCCCAATTTGCGACTACAAAGATGTAATCGCAAAATGGTCGCAAAAATGTGACTAAAACGTGTAATCGCATATTGGTTGCAATACGCAACCATTATGCGACTAAACTACGATTAATTGACGTCTGGAGGAGGTCGTCGTTATTCATTCGCTAATTTACGACTAATTAGCGACTATATGTGGAACAACCACATGTTAGTCGAATATTGGTCGCTAAATATGCGACCATTGTGCAACTACATTTAGAGTGGCTCTTTAGTCACAAAGTGGTGGCAAAGTGACAACATAAAAAACATGTGCATGGTAGGTATACCGACTTTTAAGCGACTACGCTGTTGTGGTCGCAAAGTAGTGGCAAAGTAGTGGCAAAGTAGTGGGAAAGTAGTGGTAAAATCTTGTATATATAGACCCCATCCCATTCTCTCATTTGTATAATCGAAAGGAAAAAAATTCAAACATGTGGGGAAATTATAATAATTCGGGAGAGATTGGATGTACAAAAGGATTGATAATCAAACAAGAAATATATCGAAAGAATTTGCACAAGACATGAAGCAGTTAATGAATTTTGCAAGTAGTCAACCAATAGCTCAAAGTAGCGGAGATAAGTTTTTTGTCCTTATATTAATTGTAAAAACGATAAACCTATTCCAGGACGGAAAATATGGAATCATCTATATAGTCGAGGATTTATGCCAAATTATTATATTTGGTAAACCATGGAGAAGAGCTGAATGTTCAGTTAGAGACGAGTAGTCGGGGTGATGTTCTAAGAAATCAAGGAGGTACGTGTGATACTAGTGAAGAAACAGTTGGTACATCCGGTAATAGATATATTGAAATGGTGATGGATGCATTTCGTAAGACTATAACTGATCAGTAATATAATCAGAACGAGGAATAATATAATAATGAAGAAGAACCTAATGTAGAATCATAAATATTTTACAACATGTTAGAAGCTGCAAAAAATCTATTGTATGACACTCTTATTATCTTTATCTGCTCGGTTCATGAACATTAAGTTTGATTTTAATCTACTAGAAAAATGCATGGATTTTTGGGCGGAGATGTTTACAGAATATTTTCCCGTGGAGAATCAAACAACAGGTTCATATTATGAAACCGAAAAATTGATGCGAAATTTAGGGCTCCCGTTTTATACAATTGACGTGTGTGTTAACAATTATATGATCTTTTCGAAAGAAGATGAGAAATGGGTAAAATGCAAATTTTGTGATTCTCCCCGATATAAGCCAAGCGAGGGCAGGACGAGAATACATTTCAGTCGTATGTGGTATTTACCTATAGGCGATAGACTTAAGAGAATGTATCAAAGCGAGAAAACCGAAAAGGCAATGAGGTGGCACGCAGAGCATGAAGTAGAAGACACAGAAATGAGTCATCCATCTGATGCTGTGGAGTGGAAAACTTTTCAAGATATACATCCGGATTTGCTGATGAATCTCAAAATGTTTATCTTGGTATATGTACTGATGGGTTCAATCCATTTGGGATGTTTGATAATCATTCATTATGGCCGGTGATTATCACTCCATATAACTTGTCACCGGATATGTGTATGAAGAAAGAGTATTTGTTTCTAACAATTTGAATTCGGGGCCAAATCATCCGCATGCTAGTCTGGATATATTTCTTCGATTGATGAGTTGAAAGAATTGTGGTGTACGGGAGTTGATGCATACGATGTATTGTTAAATTATTGCAATCTAAAAACCATGTTACTGTGGACGATAAGCAATATTCCCGCTTATCGAATATTGTCATGATGGATAATGCATGGTAGACTGTCTTGTCTAATTTGTATGATGATACGAAGACATTTCAATTACCAAATGGTAGAAAGACGTGTTGGTTTGATTATCACAGAAGGTTTCTTCCTAAGATTCATCTGTTACAAAAAAATAAAACAAATTTTTTAAAAAGGAAGCACGAATTGAATTACTATCCTCCACAATCATTGACAGGCGAACAAGTTTTTTACGATCGAATGAAAACTGTCAATCATCAAATAACATCTGATTGCGGAGAAAATGGCCATAAAAATAAAGAAGAAGGTTATGGTAGCTGGCATAATTGACACAAAAAAGCATATTTTGGGAGTTGTCGTACTGAACGGATCTTAACATTCGACATAATCTTGATGTAATGCATATAGAGAAGAATTTTTTCGATAACACCATTAATACTGTTATGAATGTGCAGGTGAAATAAAAAAATACAATTTTTTTAATAATTTTTTATCTACATTAAATTGTTTATATTTATTGTAATTATTTTTTCTAATCTTCTAGTCTTATTTTAATTGTTTTTGTAGTTTTCCGTTGCGGATGACCGAAGCTGTCTTTATGCACTCGCTAGCCTAAACCGCGTGCACGGGTCGGGTAGGCGTAGTGGGTTACAATCCACTAACGGCGACTACGTTGCGCTTCAGGAGCAACTAATAGCCGTGCAACGCCGAATCGAAGAACAAAACGCAATCAACGTGCGTAATGAAGAACGAAACGCGCAAATTGAAGAACAAAATGCGTAAATTCTTGAAGAAAATCGGAAGATGTTAAAAGTGAAAAAAGAAAATCAAAAGAAAATTTGCAGCTTGGAGATGCTTGTGGGCTATTTCCAACGGACGGATCCCGCATTCGCATCTTTTATGTGGGATAACGATGGCCCGGATGAACTCTCGACCACTCTAACACTATTTTTGCATTCGGATTTTCAATTTCCGCCGCCGGAGAATTAGATTTATTTTTTTTGTTGTAAATTGAATTTTTTAATAAAAATTATATTATTAATTTTAATTTTTAATTACTTTTATTTTTATAAAATAATAATTAATAAAATTTATTTAATTATAATAATATTTATAATTATAAAATAATTTATTTAAACAAATATTTGAAATCTAATATGAAAAATTATATTCATTATTAATTAATTAATAATATTAATAATAATTAATTTTTTTCAAAAATAATATTTAACTAAAATATCTTGAAATTAAAATTAAAATTATTATTTTTAGTTTAAATAATAATTTTAATTTTATTTTCAAAATATTTTATCTAATTATTTTTTTAAAATCTAATTTGGTTATCCCTTTTTGGAACCAATTTGCGACTACATCTATTTTTTTTTAAAAAATTATATTGAGTCGCAAATCAGTTGCAAATATGTGCGACTGATTTGCGAATACAACTATTTTTTTTGAAAAATTCATCATCCGTCGTAAATGAGTCGCAAATATTTGCGACTGAATATATTACGTTGTCGCAAATCAGTCACAAAAGTTTTTGACTGATTTATTACTGTAAGAATATTGAGATTATAGAGGAGAAATGTGAAGAATTGAATCTGAAAACTCAAAGAGAAGTATGAGAAAATGAGAAATGACTTAGACTTATGGAGAAGAATCTCCTAAGAGTATATTATACATTGAGTCTTTACAGCCCTTTTATAGAGGATTTACAATGTGAACACAAAAGAAAACGAATTCAAACTTGTGGATGAGTTTGAATAGAGGAGGAGCCTGTCAACAACCAATGAGAAGAGAGGAGACAGCATGGGCATGACTGTTTGGTGTGGTTGCCAAGACTGTGTGCAGCATGGGCATGACTGTTTGGTGTGGTTGCCAAGACTGTGTGCAGCATGGGCATGACTTTTTCCACTTTGATTCTTCTCCCAAGGTAGCTATTTAACCATTTCAACCATGTGGTTAATAATAACCCATCCTTTTTCATTTCCCTTGTTATTCAAACTGAATTTTCGTGCTCACACTTGCCTTGTAGGTCAAGATAGGTCTTATTTGATTTTCCTATGTCAATACTCCCCTCAAGCTAAAGACTTTGGAATCACCCTAAAGTCTTAAGCTTGGGAACCCAAGGCAACACCTCATTAAAAACCTTATTAAGGAAAACCACTTGGGACAAAACCTTAATAAGGGAAAAAGAGTGTGTTGCTCTTGGATTAGGAGACCTTTGATCATGGGTGTGATAAATCAACAAGCCCAAGTTTGCTAAAGATGTTCTTGCAAACTTTGAGACTTGCTGCCTTTGTGAAGATGTCAGCTAGTTGGTCTTCACTCCTTGTATAACATGGCAGAATGGTTCCATCTTGAACTTTCTCCCTAACCTTATGGCAGTCGATCTCTATGTGCTTGGTCCTTTCGTGAAACACTGAGTTTGAAGCTATGTGAATGGCTGCCTGATTATCACAATGGAAGGTTATTGGCCCTGGTTGTGCAATACCGAAATCTTTCAAGAGTGCTTTGAGCCAAGTTACTTCATTTGTCAGCTTCCTCATAGCCCTATATTCTGCTTCAGCACTAGAACATGATACCACCTTCTGCTTTTTAGTCTTCCAAGTGACTAAGTTCCCACCAACGAAGGTGCAATACCCAGTGGTTGATTTCCTATCCACCCTATCACCAGCCCAATCCGCATCACAATACCCGACAATCTCAGTGTTCCCATTCTTGCCCATCCATATACCTTGACCAGGAGATCCTTTGATGTATCTAAGGATCCTTTCTACCATGCTCCAATGATATACAGTAGGCTTTTGCATATGTTGACTTACTTGATTCACAGCAAAACACAAGTCTGGTCGTGTGAGGGTGAGGTAGATCAGCTTCCCAACTAGTCTACTATACTGAGAAACATCCTTAAATAACTCATCAGCTTTCTCCCCCTTTCCGTTGACCTTGTAGCCATCTTCAAGAGGAGTTTTGGCCGGTTTAGCCCCAAGCTTTCCCGTGTCTGTCAACAGATCAAGAGCATACTTTCTTTGGGATAGAAAGAGCCCTTCTTGAGACCGACACACTTCAATACCCAAGAAGTACTTCAACTCTCCAAGATCCTTGATGTCAAATGATCTGTTTAAGAAGGCCTTTGTGGACTGAATTCCTTCCTTATCATCTCCTGTGATGATAAGGTCATCCACATAAACCAAGACCGCCACGATTCCTTTGGAGTTTTGACGAGTGAACAAAGTATGATCTGAATGGGATTTCCTAAACCCATTATCAGTAAGTGTGGAGCTTAATTTGTGATACCAGGCCCTTGGTGACTGCTTCAACCCATATATTGCCTTCCTAAGTCTTAGAACCTGTCCCTCTTTGCAAAGATCTTCAAGGCCTGGTGGTGGAGTCATATACACTTCCTCTTCAAGTTCTCCTTGTAGGAATGCGTTCTTGACATCCATTTGCCATAAGTCCCAAGTCAGATTCGTAGCTAGTGAAAGAACAACCCTTACAGTGTGTAGCTTAGCCACCGGTGCAAATGTATCAGTATAGTCCTCTCCATATGTCTGAGTGAAACCTCTTGCAACTAGACGTGCCTTGTACCTTTCTATGTCCCCATTGCTCTTATACTTGATGGTGAACACCCACTTGGAACTCACAGCCTTCTTGCCTTTGGGAAGTTCTTGTATATCCCATGTATGATTCCTTTCCATAGCTCCCTTCTCATCTCTTACTGCATCTAACCATTCTTTCTTGCTCTCAGCTTCTTCATAAGTCCTTGGAATCTGACTTTGTTCAATCTTTCCAAGGAATGCTTGATGACTAGATGGCAAGAGGTCAAGGAACAAACAGCTTGTATGGGATGAGCCACGGCCTGGTTGTTGTAGAATACCCTAGTGTTCCTAAGTCTAGTACTCCTCCTTAAATGCTGAACAGGTGGTGCAGCCTCCTCTACAACCGTTTCCTCTTCCATTTGGTGAATAGGTTCCTCTATACCCACTTCCAAGTCGTCTTGTTCTTGATTTTGGGCCATAGCTTCTTCTTGGATTGGAGTTGGTTCTTGAGTTACCACCCCTTGTTCATTCTCTTGGGTATCTTGTGAACTACTTAAGGTTCTTGTTTCTTCGTGTCTTGAATCCTTTGGCAGATCATTTCCCAAATGATTCAAGAGAAATCTCAAACTCGTAGCCAAATCAGAAGGTGACCTTGAGAGATCCTTCAATCCTTCCCAATCTTTCTGATCATAATAGCTTTGTTCTTCTATGAACTTGACATCTCTAGACACATATGTCCTGTTGTTGCTCGGATCATAGCACTTATAACCCTTTTGTGTTGTCGAATATCCAAGGAACATACACTTGATGCTCTTTGCCTCCAACTTGTTTCTTAGATCACCTGGAACATACACAAAGCACACACACCCAAATACACGTAAATGATCAATGGAAGGTTTAGTTTTATTGAGTACCTCAAATGGGGATATATCTTGCAAGACTTTGGTTGGAATCCGATTGATGAGGTAGCAAGCAACCAAGACTGCATCTCCCCAAAAACTTTTAGGAACATTGGTATGAAACATCATGGATCTTGCTACTTCCATTAAGTGTCGGTTCTTCCTTTCAGCAACTCCATTTTGTTGTGGTGTGTGTGGACAGCTAGTTTGATGTAGTATTCCATGTTTGTTTAGATGAGCTTTGAATCTTTGACTTGTGTATTCCCCTCCATTATCTGATCTTAACACTTTGATCTTGGCATTGAATTGATTAGTAACATAATTATGAAAGTTTATAAATGCCTCATAAACCCTATCTTTAGATGGAAGTAATGTAACCCATGTATATTTCGATTTCTCATCTATAAAGGTCACAAAGTATTTATTCCTATCTCTAGACATGTAAGGTGAGGTCCAAACTTCGGAATGTACTAAATCAAAGCAATGCTCATAAATTGTAGACGATTTAGGGAAAACAACACGACAATGTTTGCCAAGGATACAAATCTCACAAACTGAGTGATCATAAGCGACATTAGGAATTATTAAGCTTAAAGCACGAGCATGAGGATGTCCTAATCTAGCATGCCATAAGACATCTTTATTAGCAAAAACACAGGATTTGAAAGCTAAGGAATCCAAATTGCTTGAAGGGTCTTCAAGAACATAGAGCTCATCTTGAGTTACACCACCTCCAAGTATCTTACCACTCTTAATATCCTGAAAGTAAACATTGTTAGGCCCAAATGTAACATTGCAATTGAGGTCTTTAGTAGCCTTTTGACAGAAACTAGATTAGACTTAAATTTAGGTACAAAGAATGCATTAGTTTCTTTGTCAAATAGTCTTAATTTTCCGGTTCCTTCAATTGGAATACCCTTACCATCAGCTATAGTTACTTGTCCTAGACATGGTTCAATGTTCTTTAACAACCTAGCATTGCTAATCATATGGTGAGAAGCACCTGAATCCACTACCAACTTATGATCTGGTTTATCAAGCGATTTATGGGAGTAGAGTGTGATACCGGAGACTTTTGAGGCATAGGCCTTGATGAGATCCTCCAAGTCACTCTTCTTAACATACTCCATGGATACATTCATAGCTAGCTCCCCTCCTTGGTTGGATGAACTTGCCGGTTCAGTCGCAACCATTTGAGAGATGTTAGCCTTTGAATCCTTGAACCGGTTTGGCTTGAGATGAGGATGAAGTATCCAGCACTTGTCCTTGATGTGGCCATTCCTCTTACAATGCTCACACATCACACTCTTCCTATCCTCTTGCTTAAACACGCTTTTGTTGGCCATGACTAGTTCTCCTTTACCACCAAACAAACCAATGTTGCCTTGCTCCCTTTGAATCCGTGAGCACACCTCTTCGAAATCAGGGAGTTTTGGCTCTCTCAGGATGGACTTAATCACATCCTTAAAGGCTGGATTTAGGTTGAGAAGGAGCCCAAATATCTTGTCTTGTTCCTTCCTTTCATTAAGCACCTTTGGATCCATAGAACTTGGTCTCAACATGTCAAGCTCGGACCATGTTGACTGAAACTTGCCCAGGAATTTTGTGAACTCCATATCCTCTTGGTGTAGATCATTGAGAGCCTTCTTAACCTCATACACACGGCTGAGGTTTGAAACATCCCCATACACCCTCTTGAGAGTGTCCCAAAGAGACTTGGCAGTTTCACAATGTGAATAAGCTTCAAAAATGGATGGGTCCAATGAATTTTGGAGGTATCCAAGGACTGATTGATCTTCTTGGAACCACCTAGCTTCTTCTTTTCTTTTTGCCTCATCCTTCTTCTCCTTTGGATCATCTATAGATGGAGTATTATCCTCCAAGATGTGATTCCAAAGTCCTTTGCCACAAATGGCTGTCTTGATGGTTCTTGACCATAATGTGTAGTTCAAGCCTTTGAGAACTACTGCTATCACCGTAGGTTTCAGGCTGGAACTAATTTGAACTGTATCCTCCATTGTTAGGCTTTGAAGAGCTCAAAGGAAACAGCTTTTATGGTTGAATGAAACCGTGAGTTTTTAGTCTAAAGACTGAGAGATTTTTGACAGAATTTTAGATTAGAAACTGAGAGATTTGAGTAGAAAAGATAAGAGAATGATCTTATGCTCCGATACCATGTAAGAATATTGAGATTATAGAGGAGAAATGTGAAGAATTGAATCTGAAAACTCAAAGAGAAGTATGAGAAAATGAGAAATGACTTAGACTTATGGAGAAGAATCTCCTAAGAGTATATTATACATTGAGTCTTTACAGCCCTTTTATAAAGGATTTACAATGTGAACACAAAAGAAAACGAATTCAAACTTGTCGATGAGTTTGAATAGAGGAGGAGCCTGTCAACAACCAATGAGAAGAGAGGAGACAGCATGGGCATGACTGTTTGGTGTGGTTGCCAAGACTGTGTGCAGCATGGGCATGACTGTTTGGTGTGGTTGCCAAGACTGTGTGCAGCATGGGCATGACTTTTTCACCTTGATTCTTCTCCCAAGGTAGCTATTTAACCATTTCAACCATGTGGTTAATAATAACCCATCCTTTTTCATTTCCCTTGTTATTCAAACTGAATTTTCGTGCTCACACTTGCCTTGTAGGTCAAGATAGGTCTTATTTGATTTTCCTATGTCAATAATTACCACGTCTTGCACTGTAATCGCAAATCAATCACAAACTTTTGTGACTGATTAGCACCTACGGATTTTGCAACCACATATATAGTTGCAAAGTACTGGCAAAATTTGTTACTGAAAACCAGTCGCAAAGTAGTCGCAAATAAAATCACCAACGTTTGGTCGCAAATCAATCGAAAACTGTACTAATATTGCCGTGGTTGCAAATGAGTCGTTAAATTACGACTGATTTGCGACTAAATAATTTTGCGACAAAGATTTTGCGAGTACCTTGTGTGGTCGCAAAGTCATTGTTTTCTTGTATTGTAAAGACAAGCTGTACAAACGAAGCATGGGCGGGCCGTATTTGAATTGCGTCAATAAAGAGGATGCAGAAATGGTAATGAGAGAAATGCATGAAGGGTTGTGTGGGAGCCACTCATCAGGTCGTAACCTCGCACTAAGAATCAAATGACAAGGGCACTATTGGCCGACCATGCTAGCAGACTTTGAGCGATACACGAAACATTGCCACGGGTGCCAGAGGCATGTCCCTATAAATCATCATCCGACAGAGGAGCTTCAATCACTTTCAGCCCCTTGCATCCTTTAATAGGAAACATAAAGTATCTCTTGGTGATGACAGATTAATTCTCGAAATGGGTAGAAGCAGAGTCATACAAATCGATTGTGGACTCGACGGTCCAAAGCTTCATATGGAAAAACGTAACATATAGACATGGTTTGCCCTACGTTATCATCACGGATAACGGATCGCAGTTCATCTCTAAAAATTTTGAGAAATTCTCCGAAACATCGAAAATTCGTCTAAGCAAATCAAGCCCGTGTTATCCACAAGGGAACGGACATGCCGAAGCGACAAACAAATCAATACTAAACAACCTAAAGTGGAGACTTGGAGCCCACAAGGGAAACTAGGTAGAGGAATTGCGACATATATATTTTTGGCTGATTATTTCAAAAATTAAAATTCTTACAAGAAAGAATATTCAGCACCAGAATTGAATAATGGATAGGTACATAACTAATATATTTTATGCAGTCGCTTAATAATACATTGAAAAAAAAATTCATTAAAACCGAACACTAAAATCTTTTTTTTTCTGTGTAATAAATTCATCATAAAAGTCTGAAAATTTAAAATTGATATAAGGGAAAAAGGAAAAAGACTTTAAAGGGACAGGTGGGGTAGAAACTTTGCGACCTTCCAAACCTTTCGCAAGTGTACGACGTTTGCTTGTTTTTGTTATTACTTACACGCATCCTTTCGCGCGTGTTTTACACTTCAATAAAGATTCTTTCTGTAAATTAAGAAAGTGTATTAGTTAGAGTTTAAAATTATTCAAACTAATCGATGGTTTCAATTTTTGCATTTTCCACCTTTTGTGAATTAAAAAAAAGTATACGTACTTGTTAAATTTAAGCCTTTGATTAAAACGATTTTAAAAGTTTGTATACATTTTAAATCGTTGAGTGCGTATCTTAACAAAGCTTTCCACAAAGTATTCGCAAAAACGTCATTCATCACGATAAAAAAAAAACATATATATAAAAAAGGCGAAAAAGGAGTATTATGGGTGTACCAAACTAATCCACGAAAGTCAACCAACGAAACACCATTCTCCTTACTTTATAGAGTCAAAGCAGTTGTCCCTGCTGAAGCCGCAATACCAAGTCTAAGAAAGGAGTTTGTCCTGGAAAACGAAGCAATCAACGACGAGTTACAGGACAATCTCGATATAATAAAATAAAGACAAGATCAGGCCCTAATACGGATGTAGAACTATCAGTAGAGCGCAACAAAGTATTATAATTCGAGAGTCAAACCTCGAAGATTTGGAGTAGGCGAGCTGGTACTACGAAGAGCGTTCGAAAATACTGTAGAAGTCGGAGCAGGAAAATTGGGGCTTACATGGAAAGGTCCATACAGAATCGCGAAGATAATTAAGCACAGAGTATACATACTGGAGACTCTTAACCAAAACCCAGTGATAAGATCATGACACGCAATTCATCTAGAGAAATATTTTTGTTAAATTATTCCATTTCAACATTTCAATGTAATTCAAAAATAAATAAAGTTCCTTTTCACAAGTTGTGTTCCAGATAACGCGATGTGAACGAGAAATCATATAAAAAAAGGTGCAATGAGCTTCTCGTAAAATATGGACACGTAACCGTTACAGAAACAAAAAGCAATTTGCTAAAATAATACAGCCAGCAAAGCTCGGCACGACGATATAAAACCCTAAAAGGGATAAAAGTGCAATCAGCTCCTCGTAAAAACACGAACACGTAGCCATTATAGAAACGAGAAGTATTTTGCTAAAATAATACAGCCAGCACAGCTCGATACGACAATATAAAATCCTAAAAGGGGATAAGAGCGCAAGCAGCTCCTCGTAAAAACATAGACACGTAGCCGTTACCGAAATGAGGAGCATTTCACTAAAATAATATAGCCAGCACAGCTCAGCACGATAATATAAAACATTAAAAGGTGATAACAGTGAAAACAGCTCCTCGTAAAAGCACGGACACATAGCTACTACAGAAATGAGGAGCACTTCGCTAACATAATACAGCCAGCACTACTCGGCACGATGGTATTAAACCCTAAAAGGGGATAAGAGCGCAAGTAGCTTCTCGTAAAAATACGGACACATAGCCGTTATAGAAACGAGGAGCATTTCGCTAAAATAATACAACCAGCACAACTTGGTACGACAATATAAACCGTAAAAGGGGATAAGAGCGCAAACAGCTCCTTGTAAAACCATGGACACCTAGACGTTAAAAAAATGAGAAACACTTCGCTAAAATAATACAACCAACATAGTTCAGCACGATAATGTAAAATCCTAGAGAGGGATAAGGGCGCAAGCAGCTCCTCGTAAAAACACGAACACGTAGCCATTATAGAAAGAAGGAGCACTTCGCGAAAATAATATATCCAGCACAACTTCATCTACGGATAGAAACAACAAAGTATATCAAACCGCCACAGCAAGTGCGAAATAAAAAGCAACATCAGCAAAGAAATTTTTTGAAAAGAACATCAAACATCACCAGGAGCGACGTCTGCAGCTTCGGAAGGAACACGGATGCAAACAGTACCAAAGTTTGACCCAGGGATGCAAATGGAATCTAGGTTTGACCCAAACTCATCAACCAAAGGATCAAGGGACACCGACTTTGGAACTTCAGACCCTGGAACCAGAACTAATCTAGAGAACTCAATGTCAGAAACTCCAAGCATGATAGATCAATCTCTGGAAGCGCACCCTCCACATCAAGTAGCTCATGAGCGGCAACCTCCTTATCACGAGTGGCAACATCAAGCTATGCCCTCAAGTCCTCTATCTCACCCTTGATAATCTCCTCAAGAAGCTCTGAATTTGCTCTCGTTTCAGTAGAGCGAGACAAGGAGTTCCGCAGCTTCTCCACTCCCGAAAGATATGATCAAAGCTGGACCATGTGCACCTTCACCTCGCTATTGAGTTCAGCCAGTGGAACGCAAATAGCCTAACTCACATCCCGATTACGAGCCTCGAGAAGATCGTTATATTTAAGCTTCACACTCCTAATCTAGGCAGTGAGATGAACATTCTTCTCGAAAAGATCAAAGTTTTGGGTAAGGGCGTTCGACAACTTGTTCTCATAATCATCACGGGAAATCTCCGTTTTCCTGAACGCATACTCAGAACGATTTAACTAGAGGATAATCTTGTCAACAGATTTGACTTTCTCAGTGTCATCCTCCCTAAGGATAGAAAGATTCTTCACCTCAGACTCCAACGATTTGATCTTCTCCTTGGCCACGTGAAATTCCGACTTAGTGAGTGAACGCAGTTGCCTCTCGTATAAATCCATTGAGCGGTTATACTCTACCATGAGCTACAAAAGAGAAGTACATGAGAAACAACAAAGTAAGACATGATAAAAAGAAAGAGGAATAGAAGAAACTTACATCTCCCAAACGTTTCGATAAGTTGAGATAGTTCTCCTTGTGCGCTTTCCCCAGTGTATCGAACGAAGGAAGTTCACAGCTAGGCTTCCTGAATTTCTGAGCAATGCGGGCCATAGCATCGGAATCCTCAACGATATTCGAATCGGAATTGTACTCAAAGTGGAAGAAATATTTCAGTCTCTTAGCACCGTCCCAGGGCCTCATGCAATCCAAAGCAGAATGTCTTCGCTTGATGTCATGGTGATCACCGCCCTCGCCATTAATAGGAGGACCCTGAGAGTCCTCTCCAACGAAAACCATCTCATCGACTCGCCCAGAAGAAGGCAGGACATGGGGGCATTCCAGATCAACAACCTCATGAGGAAAATCACCACCCAGTGCGGGAAGAGCCGTGACAATAGAGCGAGGAGGCGAAGCAGGGGGAATGGAGCGAAGAGGCAAAGCAGGGGGCTTGGAGCGAGGAGGCGAAGTGATACAAGCCTCGATTCAAGGCTGTATGAGCGTGGCCTGTTTGGAGAAGTTTAGGTGAGAAACTCGACCTTAAACTTCTGGATACGAGTTTTCTGATTGGTAATGGGTGGAAGGGTGAAGTGAACCACACGAGGGGTGATGAACCTCGTGATAAATCACAAACTTAGAGCTAGGAGGGCTGGTCTCAACTAGGTTCTAAGCGTACAAGTATTTTGAGAGAATAACTTGTAGAAAGAAAATTCGATCTTTATTAATTATCAAAAATGTTGTCGAACTACAATGCTGAAAGGAGCTTTTTTAATATGCTCGACAGCTTGACCTTCTAGGGTCGACTCAAGAAAAGAAATGGAAAACTTACAAAAGTGCACAAATGGAAAACTTACAAAAGGGCATAACCAAAAAAGGACTTCTAGCTAAATTATCTTTGACTCAAAATGTAAACAATCTAAATCCTACACTGCAAAACAGAAAGAGGCAAGTATTTAATTTGGAAACTTACATTTCTTACCTTTCGGCCAAGAAATAGAAGGTGGTCGACCTTGTGGCATGCACGCGCCTAGTTCCTAGTCTTCGACTTGGAGTAGGGTTACGAATCCTTGGACCTTGACCTCTCTTGCCACTAAAGCCCACGTCTCTGAAGTCCCTTGCATTGTGGAGAAGCCTTTGGGTTCTTCTTTGCACTCTTGGCCCACTGTTCCTTGTCGAGCATCTTCTAGCAGCTTGTTGACCCACAAGCTGAACTTGTAGAACAGTGCCCTTGATCTGCTCCTTGTCATTGCTCCTGGTGGCACCACTGGTGTAGAGACTTCCTCTAGATGCATGTCTTGAAGCTGGTAGCTAATCTGGTCCGAGTCCCCTTGTGTAGATGTTGAAATGGTGGTGCACTCAGCTGGATCGGCTGGACTGTGCGAGGTACTGGCCGAAATGTCATCTGAGCCGGCCAAGTTGATCCCGGAGCCGGTAGCGTCACCAATTGGACCGGCGGTGTCATCCACGTCGCCACCAGTTGGGCCGGAGGTTTCGGACTCTCCGTCGGAAATGTTGGTCGGTCCGGCCTGGCTAGTCGAAGGCCCGGCGGTAGACGTCGAGGGAAAACCCCTCCTCCTCTGCCGACCTTTGTAGACCGACTACGATCTGGATAAAATTGGGGCACAACTGCAATAACGCAAGCCAAAGTCTGTGCATCAGATGAACAAAAATCTCAGAAAGTGGGAAGGACAACCCGCATGCCCAGAAGTAGACCTTGAAGGCACAACAATATCCCGGAGGATGAAACTCAGGAGAATTGGACGAGCTGGGAATAATGATCTCGATGGACCGGTCGATTAAGTCAGACGACCAAAGATCGCGCTTGCTAGATTCAGAACCGTCAAACAGGATATAAATATCCAAAATAGTATAAAAGGGAGCACCCCATTTTGTAAAAAGATCAAATTATTGAGAAATAAATAGAACTATTTAGATAATTCTTTTGTGTGAAAGCTGAATTGTTTATTCGGTTCTAAGAGAAGTGCAGATTGATAGAGTTAGATTCGACCGAATGAATCCGAACCGTAATTAAAGACCTATAGTACGGGCTAATGTATAATCCAACCCATGGTGGGAATGCAACAGAAACTACCTAAAGCCGAGAACGAGGTGAAAAGACCAAACGATGCCCATTTTAGAAAAGAATGCAAACTAAAAAAACAACCGATATGGAACATTAAATTTGTATCAAAAATTTTATTGCGAATCATGAATAAATAGAAAATTTTCAAATGACTGTATGTTGTAACAGAATAAGACTGAAAACTGTTCATTAATCGGACTCATTTATCGGATTCAGCATAATTCACTAATTAACTCTCAAAATCCAAACTGTTCATCCCTTATTGTGAAATCATTGTGAGTTTAATTCAACAACTTCCGCTCCCGAACAAATGATCTTGATATCTATATGTTCTTAGTTTGTGTAGATTCATCTTTTATTACGAATCTTACTTTTAGATCATTATTAACCATTGTAATGATTGATCATAAAAAAAGATTATACATTTTAACAAAAAATGTGATTTTTTTAGATAAGATTATTTGAAGTACTTCCAAATTCGCGTAGTAACATTTTTAAGGTAAGCAAATGTTAATAAATTAAAAAAAATGAAGTTAGAATGGGATTTCACCTTTATAATTTTATGGTTGATCCTAGATAATGCATATCATTTTGATAACACCCTTATTTTAAATATTCTTATATAGTTTCCATAGTTTGAAAGCATTTTCATTTTATTTTTGAAGTGTTTTTAATGTTTATTGCGTTTTTTGAATTTCCTAAATCACTTCAAGAAATATAGGCAACAACGACCAAAATTAAACAATTCAAATTTTGAGGATAAATCGTGATCACTAATGGACTGAGCATTTCACACCAATATGCTGACAAGATAAAACAAGAAATAAACTTTCAAATGCAAGCGGTGTTTAAGTCAACCCAATGGAACATTCAAATGTTATTCCAAGACATCACATATTGCCAGATTCTCATCGTTCTACAGCCGGACCATCTTTAGCCTGCGGTTAGACAACCCATGATCGCGACTAACATGCCCTACACTAGGCCTGTTCGTTTCGTAGCCGCAGGAACTTGCGGCTGCGTTATGCGGTCAAACGTTGTTCGTTTGACCGCCGTAGATTCCTGCGGTCAAACGCTGCGGTCAAACGCTGCGGTCGACCGCAGAAAGCTGCGATCAAAATTTTTAATCGCTGCGAAATTATAGCGTTTGCGATCAAACAATTGCGATACAACCTGCGGCGATAACCTGCGACAATCAAACGAACAACAATATTACTACGTCTAACCGCAGCGTCTGACCGCAGGTCGCTGCCGCAGACGCTGCGGCAGACAAACGAACAGCGCTACTCTCAACCTTTTTCTGACCGTGTGCGGTTTCTGAACTATACAAATTGCATGCATGTGGCCGTAACACTTCTAGTCCAAGGTCATTGTGGCTCGAACAGCCCAAAATCATCTGCTAACTGCGTCTCAACCCAATATGGCTTGGACAGTCCAAAACCTCGGTTTCTTCAATAGAATTAACCTTAATTAACTTAATGATTTTGACGCGTAAATACATGCTTATTAGGTTTTAGGCAGAAAGAATCGTCACGAACTCAACATACACAAAAATTCTAAGTTCATGAACTAGATTTATGAGCCAAAAATTTTATAGGTTGCGAGAATTGACGTAAGAAAATTTGTGAATGCTAATCAAAACCTTTACTTACTATGTGTTAATCTGCATAATCACTTATGAAAAATGAGTGATTATGTAGACTTGCATAATTAGTAGCCAATGCGTGAATTGATTTTTTATATAACAATCTCAATGATCAAAATTTATCTAACATATTTGTTTCAATTTATCCATGATAACCGGAGATATTTTTACTGTCCAATGCTTTCTTTGGTTGAATTACTAGAATTTATTTGCAATTTATTTCTATGATATTCATGTACCTAGGAAAACCAAAAAAATTTTGACCTCTGTTTAATTTATTTAAACTCATAGTGTGACGATTTCTGCGTTGGAATCAATTCATAAATACTTAATGTGATTGTATTTGTAATTGCAGATTTGATTCTATGTGAAACTTTTATCCCACAATAAGTTTTTTGGCGTCATTGCCAAGTTGTGTTACTTTTTGGATTTCGGGGTGAGAATCTAAAACCCTTTTTATCATCTTTTTAGTAGCTAACTCAACTTGATTTATATTAAAAAAAAAAATGTAAGGTGCATGGCAAAAAGAAACAAAAATTATAAAGATCTCGCACTATTTTATCTAGATATCGAAAAAATAGAACAAGTAAAAAACAACATGTTCGTCAACAAAGATTATTGAGAATATCGATCAAAACATACATGAAACTGTTGCTAACAAGCAAGCGCAGCTACAGAATATTGCTGAAAGGAACCCCTTTCTCAACATCTAACCACCTCTACTTGTACTCAACCCCTCTACTTGTACAAAATCACAGACGCCCTATGCTTCAATTTTACAAATTTTGATATTCCTAACCAATATTTCTAAAAATCTCCCAGCCACTCGATCACATAGATCCCAAAGTAAAGACTATAATATCAAAATACAAATCATTTTCTTGGTGAAACAATTTCAATTTCATGGGCTAAGCGAGTGTCTATAGAAGACTGTGAATTAAAAGTTGAGAAATGAAAAATGAAAAATGAAAAAGACGATAATAAAACGACTTTCTTTTCTATTCCATTATCACTCTTGTTTTTCATTTTACAACATATATCTCTATTTATAATGATTTTTAAAACCTTATTGTATTTTTCACGTGGCATCATCTACGAGTAGTCTTCATTATCAAGGGTTGAAAATATGTTCCAGGTTTTGGTTGGAGTCGTACTGGTCTTCGTCAGAGTCTCCAGCTGTTGTGCTCTGCATTTTTTATTTTGTAATGTTGCAGATCGTCTTTGCTCTGTTTTCTGCGATCGTCCTTGCTCTTTTTGCTGTATTTTTGTTTTTTGCAGGTTTTGAAGGTTCTTAGGCAGAAACAAATGCAATGGGCTTTGTCGATCCAAAGCCTAGACTTGTGTTGATGTGTGATTTGCCGTTGTAGTGTCCATGTTGTTTGATATCCCCCCGCAAACTTGGAGTAGGTGGAAAATCGACTCCAAGTTTGAATCGCAAACTTGTGAAAGAATCGCGTGGTAGAGACTTCGTGAATATATCCGCGAGTTGGAGATGTGCAGGGATGTGTTTAACAACGAGTGAGCCAAGAGAAACTCATTCACGAACGTAGTGATGATCGAGATTAAAGTGTTTAGTACGCGAGTGAAATGCAGGATTGGCGGTAAGTTATACCGAGGATAAGTTATCACAATATAGTTCAGGCGTGACTCGAAGAGGAATTCACAATTCCTTTAAGACTGAGTTTATCCATGTCAATTCTAATGTGGTTTCCGAAAGAGATCGATATTCAGCTTCGGTAGAACTCTTAAAAACCGTTGGTTGCTTCTTGGACGACCATGAAATGAGATTATTACCTAAGAAAGTGCAATAACCACCAGTGGAGCATTGAGTTAGGCGCCAACCGGCCCAATCACTATCGCTGTAAGCACGAATGATGAAATCCATAGCCGCTGAAAAAGAGATGCCCATTGTTGTAGTGCCATATATGTACATACCGTAAATACGTTTAAGTAATGAGAAATCTGACTGTGTTAGAGCGTGCATCTTCTGACACATGTAATTCACTGCAAATTAAATATTAGGACTTGTGAATGTTAAGTACTGCAGCTTACCAGCAAGGCTCCTGAAATATGTGGGGTTATCGAAGGGCTCGTCTTGAGCTGATGCAACAGGCAATTGCAAGGGAAGTGGAGTGGGCATGGGTGAGCAGTTTCCCATGGCAGCCATTTCTAGAAAGTCTTCAACATATTTTTGTTGTGAGAGAAAGAGACCGGTCTCGTGAAATTGGGCTTGAATTCCCAAAAAATAGTGTAGCTGCCCCAAATCCTTCATTTTGAACCGTTTGTGGAGCTCATGGATGAGTGATGTGAGTATCTCAGAGTTGTTGCCCGTCAAAACCATATCATCGACATAAAGGAGAAGCAGAAGAATGGTGTCGTTGTTGGTATAAACGAACAAATAAGGGTCTGGTTTACTACAGAAAAATCCGAATTCTAAGAGATATGTACTGAATTTATCGAATCATACACGAGAAGATTGTTTTGTACCGTACATAGACTTGTGAAGATGACACACATGGTTGGGTCTTGTGCTGTCAATAAAGCCCGGTGGTTGTAACATGTACACTGTTTCAGTGAGATCACCGGGTAAAAACGCATTTTTAACATCCAATTGCTTGATGTTCCAATGCATTACCATCGCAACATGCAACACGAGTCTTATTGTAGCTGTACGAACAACGGGACTATAGGTCTCTAAATAGTATTGACATAGGAAAATCAAATAAGACCTATCTTGACCTACAAGGCAAGTGTGAGCACGAAAATTCAGTTTGAATAATAAGGGAAATGAAAAAGGATGGGTTATTATTAACCACATGGTTGAAATGGTTAAATAGCTACCTTGGGAGAAGAATCAAGGTGAAAAGGACATGCCCATGCTGCACACAGTCTTGGTAACCACACCAAACAGTCATGCCTGCTGCACACAGTCTTGGTAACCACACCAAACAGTCATGCCTGCTGCACACAGTCTTGGTAACCACACCAAACAGTCATGCCTGCTGTCTCCTCTCTTCTCATTGGTTGTTGACAGGCTCCTCCTCTATTCAAACTCATCCACAAGTTTGAATTCGTTTTCTTTTGTGTTCACATTGTAAATCCTCTATAAAAGGGCTGTAAAGACTCAATGTATAATATACTCTTAGGAGATTCTTCTCCATAAGTCTAAGACATTTCTCATTTTCTCATACTTCTCTTTGAGTTTTCAGATTCAATTCTTCACATTTCTCCTCTATAATCTCAATATTCTTACATGGTATCAGAGCATAAGATCATTCTCTTATCTTTTCTACTCAAATCTCTCAGTTTCTAATCTAAAATTCTGTCAAAAATCTCTCAGTCTTTAGACTAAAAACTCACAGTTTCATTCAACCATAAAAGCTGCTTCCTTTGAGCTCTTCAAAGCCTAACAATGGAGGATACAGTTCAAATTAGTTCCAGCCTGAAACCTACGGTGATAGCAGTAGTTCTCAAAGGCTTGAACTACACATTATGGTCAAGAACCATCAAGACAGCCATTTGTGGCAAAGGACTTTGGAATCACATCTTGGAGGATAATACTCCATCTATAGATGATCCAAAGGAGAAGAAGGATGAGGCAACAAGAAAAGAAGAAGCTAGGTGGTTCCAAGAAGATCAATCAGTCCTTGGATTCCTCCAAAATTCATTGGACCCATCCATTCTTGAAGCTTATTCACATTGTGAAACTGCCAAGTCTCTTTGGGACACTCTCAAGAGGGTGTATGGGGATGTTTCAAACCTCAGCCGTGTGTATGAGGTTAAGAAGGCTCTCAATGATCTACACCAAGAGGATATGGAGTTCACAAAATTCCTGGGCAAGTTTCAGTCAACATGGTCCGAGCTTGACATGTTGAGACCAAGTTCTATGGATCCAAAGGTGCTTAATGAAAGGAAGGAACAAGACAAGATATTTGGGCTCCTTCTCAACCTAAATCCAGCCTTTAAGGATGTGATTAAGTCCATCCTGAGAGAGCCAAAACTCCCTGATTTCGAAGAGGTGTGCTCACGGATTCAAAGGGAGCAAGGCAACATTGGTTTGTTTGGTGGTAAAGGAGAACTAGTCATGGCCAACAAAAGCGTGTTTAAGCAAGAGGATAGGAAGAGTGTGATGTGTGAGCATTGTAAGAGGAATGGCCACATCAAGGACAAGTGCTGGATACTTCATCCTCATCTCAAGCCAAACCGGTTCAAGGATTCAAAGGCTAACATCTCTCAAATGGTTGCGACTGAACCGGCAAGTTCATCCAACCAAGGAGGGGAGCTAGCTATGAATGTATCCATGGAGTATGTTAAGAAGAGTGACTTGGAGGATCTCATCAAGGCCTATGCCTCAAAAGTCTCCGGTATCACACTCTACTCCCATAAATCGCTTGATAAACCAGATCATAAGTTGGTAGTGGATTCAGGTGCTTCTCACCATATGATTAGCAATGCTAGGTTGTTAAAGAACATTGAACCATGTCTAGGACAAGTAACTATAGCTGATGGTAAGGGTATTCCAATTGAAGGAACCGGAAAATTAAGACTATTTGACAAAGAAACTAATGCATTCTTTGTACCTAAATTTAAGTCTAATCTAGTTTCTGTCAAAAAGGCTACTAAAGACCTCAATTGCAATGTTACATTTGGGCCTAACAATGTTTACTTTCAGGATATTAAGAGTGGTAAGATACTTGGAGGTGGTGTAACTCAAGATGAGCTCTATGTTCTTGAAGACCCTCCAAGCAATTTGGATTCCTTAGCTTTCAAATCCTGTGTTTTTGCTAATAAAGATGTCTTATGGCATGCTAGATTAGGACATCCTCATGCTCGTGCTTTAAGCTTAATAATTCCTAATGTCGCTTATGATCACTCAGTTTGTGAGATTTGTATCCTTGGCAAACATTGTCGTGTTGTTTTCCCTAAATCGTCTACAATTTATGAGCATTGCTTTGATTTAGTACATTCCGAAGTTTGGACCTCACCTTACATGTCTAGAGATAGGAATAAATACTTTGTGACCTTTATAGATGAGAAATCGAAATATACATGGGTTACATTACTTCCATCTAAAGATAGGGTTTATGAGGCATTTATAAACTTTCATAATTATGTTACTAATCAATTCAATGCCAAGATCAAAGTGTTAAGATCAGATAATGGAGGGAATACACAAGTCAAAGATTCAAAGCTCATCTAAACAAACATGGAATACTACATCAAACTAGCTGTCCACACACACCACAACAAAATGGAGTTGCTGAAAGGAAGAACCGACACTTAATGGAAGTAGCAAGATCCATGATGTTTCATACCAATGTTCCTAAAAGTTTTTGGGGAGATGCAGTCTTGGTTGCTTGCTACCTCATCAATCGGATTCCAACCAAAGTCTTGCAAGATATATCCCCATTTGAGGTACTCAATAAAACTAAACCTTCCATTGATCATTTACGTGTATTTGGGTGTGTGTGCTTTGTGTATGTTCCAGGTGATCTAAGAAACAAGTTGGAGGCAAAGAGCATCAAGTGTATGTTCCTTGGATATTCGACAACACAAAAGGGTTATAAGTGCTATGATCCGAGCAACAACAGGACATATGTGTCTAGAGATGTCAAGTTCATAGAAGAACGAAGCTATTATGATCAGAAAGATTGGGAAGGATTGAAGGATCTCTCAAGGCACCTTCTGATTTGGCTACGAGTTTGAGGTTTCTCTTGAATCATTTGGGAAATGATCTGCCAAAGGATTCAAGACACGAAGAAACAAGAACCTTAAGTAGTTCACAAGATACCCAAGAGAATGAACAAGGGGTGGTAACTCAAGAACCAACTCCAATCCAAGAAGAAGCTATGGCCCAAAATCAAGAACAAGACGACTTGGAAGTGGGTATAGAGGAACCTATTCACCAAATGGAAGAGGAAACGGTTGTAGAGGAGGCTGCACCACCTGTTCAGCATTTAAGGAGGAGTACTAGACTTAGGAACACTAGGGTATTCTACAACAACCAGGCCGTGGCTCATCCCATACAAGCTGTTTGTTCCCTTGACCTCTTGCCATCTAGTCATCAAGCATTCCTTGGAAAGATTGAACAAAGTCAGATTCCAAGGACTTATGAAGAAGCTGAGAGCAAGAAAGAATGGTTAGATGCAGTAAGAGATGAGAAGGGAGCTATGGAAAGGAATCATACATGGGATATACAAGAACTTCCCAAAGGCAAGAAGGCTGTGAGTTCCAAGTGGGTGTTCACCATCAAGTATAAGAGCAATGGGGACATAGAAAGGTACAAGGCACGTCTAGTTGCAAGAGGTTTCACTCAGACATATGGAGAGGACTATACTGATACATTTGCACCGGTGGCTAAGCTACACACTGTAAGGGTTGTTCTTTCACTAGCTACAAATCTGACTTGGGACTTATGGCAAATGGATGTCAAGAACGCATTCCTACAAGGAGAACTTGAAGAGGAAGTGTATATGACTCCACCACCAGGCCTTGAAGATCTTTGCAAAGAGGGACAGGTTCTAAGACTTAGGAAGGCAATATATGGGTTGAAGCAGTCACCAAGGGCCTGGTATCACAAATTAAGCTCCACACTTACTGATAATGGGTTTAGGAAATCCCATTCAGATCATACTTTGTTCACTCGTCAAAACTCCAAAGGAATCGTGGCGGTCTTGGTTTATGTGGATGACCTTATCATCACAGGAGATGATAAGGAAGGAATTCAGTCCACAAAGGCCTTCTTAAACAGATCATTTGACATCAAGGATCTTGGAGAGTTGAAGTACTTCTTGGGTATTGAAGTGTGTCGGTCTCAAGAAGGGCTCTTTCTATCCCAAAGAAAGTATGCTCTTGATCTGTTGACAGACACGGGAAAGCTTGGGGCTAAACCGGCCAAAACTCCTCTTGAAGATGGCTACAAGGTCAACGGAAAGGGGAGAAAGCTGATGAGTTATTTAAGGATGTTTCTCAGTATAGGAGACTAGTTGGGAAGCTGATCTACCTCACCCTCACACGACCAGACTTGTGTTTTGCTGTGAATCAAGTAAGTCAACATATGCAAAAACCTACTGTATATCATTGGAGCATGGTAGAAAGGATCCTTAGATACATCAAAGGATCTCCTGGTCAAGGTATATGGATGGGCAAGAATGGGAACACTGAGATTGTCGGGTATTGTGATGCGGATTGGGGCTGGTGATAGGGTGGATAGGAAATCAACCACTGGGTATTGCACCTTCGTTGGTGGGAACTTAGTCACTTGGAAGACTAAGAAGCAGAAGGTGGTATCATGTTCTAGTGCTGAAGCAGAATATAGGGCTATGAGGAAGCTGACAAATGAAGTAACTTGGCTCAAAGCACTCTTGAAAGATTTTGGTATTGCACAACCAGGGCCAATTACCTTCCATTGTGATAATCAGGCAGCCATTCACATAGCTTCAAACTCAGTGTTTCACGAGAGGACCAAGCACATAGAGATCGACTGCCATAAGGTTAGGGAGAAAGTTCAAGATGGAAGCATTCTGCCATGTTATACAAGGAGTGAAGACCAACTAGCTGACATCTTCACAAAGGCAGCAAGTCTCAAAGTTTGCAAGAACATCTTTAGCAAACTTGGGCTTGTTGGTTTATCACATCCATGATCAAAGGTCTCCTAATCCAAGAGCAACACACTCTTTTCCCTTATTAAGGTTTTGTCCCAAGTGGTTTTCCTTAATAAGGTTTTTAATGAGGTGTTGCCTTGGGTTCCCAAGCTTAAGACTTTAGGGTGATTCCAAAGTCTTTAGCTTGAGGGGGAGTATTGACATAGGAAAATCAAATAAGATCTATCTTGACCTACAAGGCAAGTGTGAGCACGAAAATTCAGTTTGAATAACAAGGGAAATGAAAAGGATGGGTTATTATTAACCACATGGTTGAAATGGTTAAATAGCTACCTTGGGAGAAGAATCAAGGTGAAAAGGACATGCCCATGCTGCACACAGTCTTGGCAACCACACCAAACAGTCATGCCTGCTGCACACAGCCTTGGTAACCACACCAAACAGTCATGCCTGCTGCACACAGTCTTGGTAACCACACCAAACAGTCATGCCTGCTGTCTCCTCTCTTCTCATTGGTTGTTGACAGGCTCCTCCTCTATTCAAACTCATCCACAAGTTTGAATTCGTTTTCTTTTGTGTTCACATTGTAAATCCTCTATAAAAGGGCTGTAAAGACTCAATGTATATATACTCTTAGGAGATTCTTCTCCATAAGTCTAAGTCATTTCTCATTTTCTCATACTTCTCTTTGAGTTTTCAGATTCAATTCTTCACATTTCTCCTCTATAATCTCATATCCGAAGTGTAAGGAACAAGAGTCCAAGTATGGGTTTCCTTGCAGTTGTTCAGCTCTTCTTGCATTGCAGATTTCCAACCTCGATGTTTTAAGGCTTCAGTCACTGTGCGTGGTTCTGGAAACGAGGCTTTGTGAGTGAGCATAACATATCTTGGATTAGGTTTAGTTATGCCAGATTGAGAACGTGTAACCATACGAGGCCGAGGTGAAGCAGATGGAAGGACTGTAATATCGCTAGGAATCTCTTCATCAATTCTTGTGCTATGCATAGAGTGGTGAGGTGACCGAGTTGACATTGGATCAAGACTCTGGTTGGAGGTATCGTGAGGAAGAATAGATGTTGTACTTGTCGAATACTCGAGAGTCGGTTGTGTTGACTCAGTAGTGTGACTATCTGTTGTAGCTGTTGAAAAATCACCCAAAAAACTGCCCATGATCATGGATGGAAGATTGAGCAGAAGACAAGATGTTTCTGCCGGATTGATCGGGAAGAACATATTGTGGTATCTTTTGCTGTAGAGGTGGATTTTGATCATCTGGACTAGGTGTTGCAGTGGACAAGGAATGACCTAATACCGGAGGTGTCTTAGAGCTCCACGTTTTCAGCCAAGCAGAGATGAGTTGGGTAGGCCGAGGATGATGTAGGTGACGATAAATTGTGGCAAAGGGAAAAGTCTTCCATCAAAAATGACATGCCGACTAATATAAATTCTGCCTGTGGAGGGAAGTAGACATTAGTATTGATACAAGCCTCGAATCAAGGCTGTACGCACGTGGGCTGTGTGGAAAAGATTAGGTGAGAAACTCAACCTTAGGCTTCTGGATGAGGGTTTTCTGTTTGGTAATGAATGGAAGGGTGAAGTGAACCACACGAGGGATGATGAATCTCGTGATAAATCACAAACTTAGAGCTAGGAGGGATGGTCTCGACTAGGTTCTAAGCGCACAAGTCTCTTGAGAGAAAAACTTGTAGAAAGAAAATTCGATCTTTATTAATATCACAAAAAGGTTGTCAAACTACAATGTTGGAAGGAGTCTTATTAATATGCTCGACAGCTTGACCTTCTAGGGTCGACTCAAAGAAAAAATAGAAAACTTACAAAAGTTCACAAATGAAAAAATTACAAAAGTGAATAACCGAAAAAGGACTTCTACCTAAATTGTCTTTGACTCAAAATGTAAACATTCTAAATCCTACCCTGCAAAATAGAAAAAGGCAAGTATATAAATTGAAAACTTATCATTCTTACCTATCGGCCAAGAAATGGAAGGTGGCCGACCTTGTGGCATGCACGCACCTTCCTCCTAGTCTTCGACTTAGAGTAGGGTTAGAAATCGTTGGGCCTTGACCTCTCTTGCTACTAAAGCCAAGTATCTGAAGTCCCTTGTAGTGTTGAGAAGCCTTTGGACTCTTCTTTGCACTGTTGGCCCAATGTTCTTTGTCTATCATCCTCTAGGAGCTTGTCAACCCACAAGTTGAACTTGTGGAAGAGCACCCTTGATCTGCTTCTTGTCATTGCTCCTGGTTGCACCACTGGTGTAGAAACTTCATCTAGACGCATGTCTTGAAGCTGGTACCTTATCTGGTCCGAGTCTCTTTGTGTAGATGTTGAAATGGAGGTGCAATCGGCTAGATCGACTGTACCGGCTGGACTGTGCGAGGTACTGGCCGGATTGTCATTGGAGCCAGCCAAGTTGATCCCAGAGCCGGCGGCGTCACCAATTGGGCCGGCGGTGTTATCCATATCGCCGCCAATTGGGCCAGAGGTTTGGGCCTCTCCGCCGGAAATGTTGGTCGGTATGGCTCGGCTGGTCGAAGGCCCGGCGGTACCGCTTGGGCCGGTAGATGCACCAAATGGCCCGGCTGTCTCGAGCAAGCTCCCTGGTCGGCCAGTCTGGTCTCCTGGCCGGCCATACGATCTGATGCCATCATCATCTCCTCCCCTTTCAGTAGGTTTTGACCTCAAAACTGGTTCATCTGCATGGAAAGGGGCTAAATCAGTTATGTTGAAGGTGTTAGACACATTAAACTCACCTGGAAGCTCGATCCGGTAGGCGCTGTTGTTGATTCTCTCCAGCACTCTGAATGGTCCATTTCCTCTTGGGGCCAGCTTAGAGCTCCTTAGGTTGGGGAACCTCTCCTGCTGTAAGTGTAGCCACACCCAATCACCTGGTTGAAAAATCACCTCCTTTCTTCTCTTGTTGGCATGAGTCACGTACTGCCCGATCCTCTTCTCCATGTTTTCTGCTACCTTCTGGTGTATCTTCTTTATGAACTCTGCCTTGGATGCTCCGTTGAGGTTGGTCATCTCTGCTGGTGGTAGTGGCGTTTGCTTCAAAGGTGTTAGGGGGTTGAAGCCATAGACTACTTCAAAAGGGGTCTTCTTGGTTGTTGAGTGCACGGCTCGGTTGTATGCAAACTCTATGAATGGCAGGCACTCCACCCAAGTCTTGAGGTTCTTCCCTAGTGTAGTCCTGAGAATAGTCGACAATGTCCGGTTGACTACTTCAGTTTGGCCATCGGTTTGAGGATGACAGGTGGTAGAGAAGAGCAGCTTCGTGCCTAGCTTCCTCCAGAGGGTCCTCCAAAAGTGACTGAGAAATTTGGTGTCCATGTCTGACACGATGGTACTTGGCACTCCGTGAAGCCGTACTATCTCCCTGAAGAACAGCTTGGTTGTTTGCGTGGCATCATTGACATTGGCACATGGGATGAAATATGCCATCTTGGAGAATATGTACACCACTACGAAGATAGCATCTTTGTGATTGATCTTGGGCAGACCTAGAACGAAGTCCATTGAGATGTCCACCCATGGATGTGTAGGTATGGGCAGCGAGAGATACAACCCGTGAGGGTGCACTCGGGACTTCGCCTTTTTGCAAGTGATGCACCTTGCACAATGGACTTTTAGTGACCTCTTGATGTGTGGCCAGTAGAAGTGCTCCTTGACCACCGCTAGTGTCTTGTCGACACCAAAGTGGCCCATGAGTCCTCCTCCATGAGCTTCTCGGATGATAAGCTCCCGTAACGATCCTTATGGTATGCACAACCTTATCTCTCGGAACAAGAACCCCTCATGGATGTAGAACTTGCCATGACTCCCTGTGCCACACTCCTTGTAGCCCTTAGGAAAGTCAGGATCATCCTTATATAGGTCCTTGATGTGCTCGAATCCTAAGACCTTTGCCTCCATGGTGGATATCAAGGCAAACCTCTTGGATAGTGTATCGGCTATCACATTATCCTTGCCTTTCTTGTACTTAATGACGTACGGGAAGGTCTCTATGAACTCCATCCACCTGGCATGTCTCGTCTTGAGATTGGTTTGCCCTCTGAGGTGTTTGAGAGTCTCGTGATCAGTGTGGATCACAAACTCCATGGACAGCAAGTAGTGCTGCCAAGTCTGTAAGGCTCGGACTAGGGCATAGAGCTCCTTGTCGTACGTGGGGTAGTTCAGCGAGGCACCACCTAACTTCTCACTGAATTATGCCACTTGCCTTTCTCCTTGGGTTAGCACCGCTCCTATGCCTATTCCAGAGGCATCACACTCCATTTCACATGTCTTGTTGAAGTCGGGCAGGACTAGCACTGGTGCATGTGTGAGGCTGTCCTTCAAGGCCTGGAACGCCTTCTCCTGAGCTTCTCCCCAGCTGAATCCCACATTCTTCTTCACTATTGCTGTCAATGGTGAGGCAATACTGCTGAAGTTGGGCACGAATCTTCTGTAGAAGCTGGCCAGACCGTGGAAACTCCTCACTTGGCTGATGTTGCTCGGTGTTGGCCATTCTTGTATGGCTCGAATCTTCTCTTCATTAACATGTAAGTCCTGTGAACTTACAACAAAACCTAAGAAGACAAGTTTATCAGTACAAAAGATGCACTTTTTGAGATTGGCATAAAGCTCTTGTTGTCGAAGGGTTTTAAGTACCAACTCAAAATGTGTGAGGTGATCCCGTAGGCACTTACTGTGAATTAAAATGTTATCAAAGTAAACAACAACGAACTTACTGATATACGCCCTAAGAACTTGGTTCATAAGGCACATTACGGTGCTTGGGGCATTAGTCAAGCTGAATGGCATGACTGTCCACTCGTAGAACCCTTGCTTTGTCTTGAAAGCGGTCTTTCACTCATCACCTTCCTTCATTATGACCTACTGGTATCAACTCTTGAGGTCTATCTTGGAGAAGACCGTGGCTCCATTCAGCTCATCTAGCATGTCATCCAGCCGTGATATCGGATGCTGGTACTTGACTGTGATATTGTTGATTGCTCGGCAGTCCACACACATTCGCCAAGTCCCATCCTTCTTGGGTACTAGTTGCACTGGTACGACACATGGACTGAGGCTCTCTCGAATATAGCCTTTCTCCAAGAGCTCCTTGACTTGCTTCTCAAGCTCCTTAGACTCCTTTGGGCTCATCCGGTAGGCTGGCCGGTTAGGCAGGGATGCTCCGGGCACGAGGTCGATCTGGTGCTCTATGCCGCGTAGGGGAGGCAAGCCTGCTGCTATCTCCTCCGGAAATACATTCTGGAACTTGTTGAGGAGAGCTGCTACTTCAGGAGGTAGCTCTACATGTTCCTTTTCTACACTCAAAATCTCTTTAAAGACCATTAGCAACATTAAATCCTTCGAGTCCAAAGCTCTCCGGACATGAGTTGGTTGAATAAGAAAAATTGATTTAACGAGTTTCTTTTCCTTATTCATTTGTTGTTGTAGATCATGTACCTGGGCAGGTGCGAGAGGAGCTAGGCTGACCTTTCTCTTGTCATGCACAAAGGTGTAGAGATTGGTTCGGCCATCATGCCTTGTCTCCTTGTCGAACAGCCATGGCCTTCCTAGCAGTATGTGGCCAGCTTGCATTGGCACCATGTCGCACACTACCTGGTCTTGGTATCTGCCCACACTAAATGACACAATTACTTGCTCATGGATCTTAAGCTCCACTTTGTCATTGAGCCATCTCTGTCTATACGGTCGAGGGTGCCTTGTCTTCTCTAGACCTAGCTTATCAACCATGTACGCACTAGCAACGTTAGTGCAAGAACCACCATCTATGATGAGGTTACATACCTTGCCCATGATGGTGCACCGGCTGTGGAAGATGTTCTCCATTTGAATGGTCTCTGAGGGATCTACCATTGCACTGATAATGCGTCTAGTGACCAGCACTTCTCCCACATCAGGGTACTCAATGTCACCGTATTCTCCTTCTGGTTCATAGTCTTCTTCGTCTTGATACTCATACTCTCCAACTTCCGTGATCAGCATGACACGGTTGTTTGTGTAAGAATATTGAGATTATAGAGGAGAAATGTGAAGAATTGAATCTGAAAACTCAAAGAGAAGTATGAGAAAATGAGAAATGACTTAGACTTATGGAGAAGAATCTCCTAAGAGTATGTTATACATTGAGTCTTTACAGCCCTTTTATAGAGGATTTACAATGTGAACACAAAAGAAAACGAATTCAAACTTGTGGATGAGTTTGAATAGAGGAGGAGCCTGTCAACAACCAATGAGAAGAGAGGAGACAGCATGGGCATGACTGTTTGGTGTGGTTGCCAAGACTGTGTGCAGCATGGGCATGACTGTTTGGTGTGGTTGCCAAGACTGTGTGCAGCATGGGCATGACTGTTTGGTGTGGTTGCCAAGACTGTGTGCAGCATGGGCATGACTTTTTCACCTTGATTCTTCTCCCAAGGTAGCTATTTAACCATTTCAACCATGTGGTTAATAATAACCCATCCTTTTTCATTTCCCTTGTTATTCAAACTGAATTTTCGTGCTCACACTTGCCTTGTAGGTCAAGATAGGTCTTATTTGATTTTCCTATGTCAATACTCCCCCTCAAGCTAAAGACTTTGGAATCACCCTAAAGTCTTAAGCTTGGGAACCCAAGGCAACACCTCATTAAAAACCTTATTAAGGAAAACCACTTGGGACAAAACCTTAATAAGGGAAAAAGAGTGTGTTGCTCTTGGATTAGGAGACCTTTGATCATGGGTGTGATAAATCAACAAGCCCAAGTTTGCTAAAGATGTTCTTGCAAACTTTGAGACTTGCTGCCTTTGTGAAGATGTCAGCTAGTTGGTCTTCACTCCTTGTATAACATGGCAGAATGGTTCCATCTTGAACTTTCTCCCTAACCTTATGGCAGTCGATCTCTATGTGCTTGGTCCTCTCGTGAAACACTGAGTTTGAAGCTATGTGAATGGCTGCCTGATTATCACAATGGAAGGTAATTGGCCCTGGTTGTGCAATACCAAAATCTTTCAAGAGTGCTTTGAGCCAAGTTACTTCATTTGTCAGCTTCCTCATAGCCCTATATTCTGCTTCAGCACTAGAACATGATACCACCTTCTGCTTCTTAGTCTTCCAAGTGACTAAGTTCCCACCAACGAAGGTGCAATACCCAGTGGTTGATTTCCTATCCACCCTATCACCAGCCCAATCCGCATCACAATACCCGACAATCTCAGTGTTCCCATTCTTGCCCATCCATATACCTTGACCAGGAGATCCTTTGATGTATCTAAGGATCCTTTCTACCATGCTCCAATGATATACAGTAGGCTTTTGCATATGTTGACTTACTTGATTCACAGCAAAACACAAGTCTGGTCGTGTGAGGGTGAGGTAGATCAGCTTCCCAACTAGTCTCCTATACTGAGAAACATCCTTAAATAACTCATCAGCTTTCTCCCCTTTCCGTTGACCTTGTAGCCATCTTCAAGAGGAGTTTTGGCCGGTTTAGCCCCAAGCTTTCCCGTGTCTGTCAACAGATCAAGAGCATACTTTCTTTGGGATAGAAAGAGCCCTTCTTGAGACCGACACACTTCAATACCCAAGAAGTACTTCAACTCTCCAAGATCCTTGATGTCAAATGATCTGTTTAAGAAGGCCTTTGTGGACTGAATTCCTTCCTTATCATCTCCTGTGATGATAAGGTCATCCACATAAACCAAGACCGCCACGATTCCTTTGGAGTTTTGACGAGTGAACAAAGTATGATCTGAATGGGATTTCCTAAACCCATTATCAGTAAGTGTGGAGCTTAATTTGTGATACCAGGCCCTTGGTGACTGCTTCAACCCATATATTGCCTTCCTAAGTCTTAGAACCTGTCCCTCTTTGCAAAAGTCTTCAAGGCCTGGTGGTGGAGTCATATACACTTCCTCTTCAAGTTCTCCTTGTAGGAATGCGTTCTTGACATCCATTTGCCATAAGTCCCAAGTCAGATTTGTAGCTAGTGAAAGAACAACCCTTACAGTGTGTAGCTTAGCCACCGGTGCAAATGTATCAGTATAGTCCTCTCCATATGTCTGAGTGAAACCTCTTGCAACTAGACGTGCCTTGTACCTTTCTATGTCCCCATTGCTCTTATACTTGATGGTGAACACCCACTTGGAACTCACAGCCTTCTTGCCTTTGGGAAGTTCTTGTATATCCCATGTATGATTCCTTTCCATAGCTCCCTTCTCATCTCTTACTGCATCTAACCATTCTTTCTTGCTCTCAGCTTCTTCATAAGTCCTTTGAATCTGACTTTGTTCAATCTTTCCAAGGAATGCTTGATGACTAGATGGCAAGAGGTCAAGGGAACAAACAGCTTGTATGGGATGAGCCACGGCCTGGTTGTTGTAGAATACCCTAGTGTTCCTAAGTCTAGTACTCCTCCTTAAATGCTGAACAGGTGGTGCAGCCTCCTCTACAACCGTTTCCTCTTCCATTTGGTGAATAGGTTCCTCTATACCCACTTCCAAGTCGTCTTGTTCTTGATTTTGGGCCATAGCTTCTTCTTGGATTGGAGTTGGTTCTTGAGTTACCACCCCTTGTTCATTCTCTTGGGTATCTTGTGAACTACTTAAGGTTCTTGTTTCTTCGTGTCTTGAATCCTTTGGCAGATCATTTCCCAAATGATTCAAGAGAAACCTCAAACTCGTAGCCAAATCAGAAGGTGACCTTGAGAGATCCTTCAATCCTTCCCAATCTTTCTGATCATAATAGCTTTGTTCTTCTATGAACTTGACATCTCTAGACACATATGTCCTGTTGTTGCTCGGATCATAGCACTTATAACCCTTTTGTGTTGTCGAATATCCAAGGAACATACACTTGATGCTCTTTGCCTCCAACTTGTTTCTTAGATCACCTGGAACATACACAAAGCACACACACCCAAATACACGTAAATGATCAATGGAAGGTTTAGTTTTATTGAGTACCTCAAATGGGGATATATCTTGCAAGACTTTGGTTGGAATCCGATTGATGAGGTAGCAAGCAACCAAGACTGCATCTCCCCAAAAACTTTTAGGAACATTGGTATGAAACATCATGGATCTTGCTACTTCCATTAAGTGTCGGTTCTTCCTTTCAGCAACTCCATTTTGTTGTGGTGTGTGTGGACAGCTAGTTTGATGTAGTATTCCATGTTTGTTTAGATGAGCTTTGAATCTTTGACTTGTGTATTCCCTCCATTATCTGATCTTAACACTTTGATCTTGGCATTGAATTGATTAGTAACATAATTATGAAAGTTTATAAATGCCTCATAAACCCTATCTTTAGATGGAAGTAATGTAACCCATGTATATTTCGATTTCTCATCTATAAAGGTCACAAAGTATTTATTCCTATCTCTAGACATGTAAGGTGAGGTCCAAACATCGGAATGTACTAAATCAAAGCAATGCTCATAAATTGTAGACGATTTAGGGAAAACAACACGACAATGTTTGCCAAGGATACAAGCCTCACAAACTGAGTGATCATAAGCGACATTAGGAATTATTAAGCTTAAAGCACGAGCATGAGGATGTCCTAATCTAGCATGCCATAAGACATCTTTATTAGCAAAAACACAGGATTTGAAAGCTAAGGAATCCAAATTGCTTGGAGGGTCTTCAAGAACATAGAGCTCATCTTGAGTTACACCACCTCCAAGTATCTTACCACTCTTAATATCCTGAAAGTAAACATTGTTAGGCCCAAATGTAACATTGCAATTGAGGTCTTTAGTAGCCTTTTGACAGAAACTAGATTAGACTTAAATTTAGGTACAAAGAATGCATTAGTTTCTTTGTCAAATAGTCTTAATTTTCCGGTTCCTTCAATTGGAATACCCTTACCATCAGCTATAGTTACTTGTCCTAGACATGGTTCAATGTTCTTTAACAACCTAGCATTGCTAATCATATGGTGAGAAGCACCTGAATCCACTACCAACTTATGATCTGGTTTATCAAGCGATTTATGGGAGTAGAGTGTGATACCGGAGAGTTTTGAGGCATAGGCCTTGATGAGATCCTCCAAGTCACTCTTCTTAACATACTCCATGGATACATTCATAGCTAGCTCCCCTCCTTGGTTGGATGAACTTGCCGGTTCAGTCGCAACCATTTGAGAGATGTTAGCTTTTGAATCCTTGAACCGGTTTGGCTTGAGATGAGGATGAAGTATCCAGCACTTGTCCTTGATGTGGCCATTCCTCTTACAATGCTCACACATCACACTCTTCCTATCCTCTTGCTTAAACACGCTTTTGTTGGCCATGACTAGTTCTCCTTTACCACCAAACAAACCAATGTTGCCTTGCTCCCTTTGAATCCGTGAGCACACCTCTTCGAAATCAGGGAGTTTTGGCTCTCTCAGGATGGACTTAATCACATCCTTAAAGGCTGGATTTAGGTTGAGAAGGAGCCCAAATATCTTGTCTTGTTCCTTCCTTTCATTAAGCACCTTTGGATCCATAGAACTTGGTCTCAACATGTCAAGCTCGGACCATGTTGACTGGAACTTGCCCAGGAATTTTGTGAACTCCATATCCTCTTGGTGTAGATCATTGAGAGCCTTCTTAACCTCATACACACGGCTGAGGTTTGAAACATCCCCATACACCCTCTTGAGAGTGTCCCAAAGAGACTTGGCAGTTTCACAATGTGAATAAGCTTCAAGAATGGATGGGTCCAATGAATTTTGGAGGAATCCAAGGACTGATTGATCTTCTTGGAACCACCTAGCTTCTTCTTTTCTTGTTGCCTCATCCTTCTTCTCCTTTGGATCATCTATAGATGGAGTATTATCCTCCAAGATGTGATTCCAAAGTCCTTTGCCACAAATGGCTGTCTTGATGGTTCTTGACCATAATGTGTAGTTCAAGCCTTTGAGAACTACTGCTATCACCGTAGGTTTCAGGCTGGAACTAATTTGAACTGTATCCTCCATTGTTAGGCTTTGAAGAGCTCAAAGGAAGCAGCTTTTATGGTTGAATGAAACCGTGAGTTTTTAGTCTAAAGACTGAGAGATTTTTGACAGAATTTTAGATTAGAAACTGAGAGATTTGAGTAGAAAAGATAAGAGAATGATCTTATGCTCTGATACCATGTAAGAATATTGAGATTATAGAGGAGAAATGTGAAGAATTGAATCTGAAAACTCAAAGAGAAGTATGAGAAAATGAGAAATGACTTAGACTTATGGAGAAGAATCTCCTAAGAGTATGTTATACATTGAGTCTTTACAGCCCTTTTATAGAGGATTTACAATGTGAACACAAAAGAAAACGAATTCAAACTTGTGGATGAGTTTGAATAGAGGAGGAGCCTGTCAACAACCAATGAGAAGAGAGGAGACAGCATGGGCATGACTGTTTGGTGTGGTTGCCAAGACTGTGTGCAGCATGGGCATGACTGTTTGGTGTGGTTGCCAAGACTGTGTGCAGCATGGGCATGACTTTTTCACCTTGATTCTTCTCCCAAGGTAGCTATTTAACCATTTCAACCATGTGGTTAATAATAACCCATCCTTTTTCATTTCCCTTGTTATTCAAACTGAATTTTCGTGCTCACACTTGCCTTGTAGGTCAAGATAGGTCTTATTTGATTTTCCTATGTCAATAGTTTGGACACTCTCTTGAGATGTGACAGCGACCCCTACACTTAAAGCAAGTGATGTCACGTGATCTCTGAGGGTTAGAAGACTTACTAGGCTCTCTCTGGTCATGGGTTTGCTTAGGAGGCTTGCTCTTGAACCGTGATTTGATCTCTATGCTCTTGCCTTTGTCTACGGGCTTGGGGCTATTGCTTGGTGCCCAAGGCGTCTTAGGCTTGCTGCGGATGTCTTGGCTCTAACGCCTGATGTGCTGCTCAGCTTGGATAGATAGGTGGAACAAGTCCTTGAAGTCTTTGTAGATTTGTCTCTCCACCTTATGGCTGATTCTCTCTTGCAACCCATCCAAGAATTGCGCCATCAATGCCTCTTCATTGTCATTGAGCTCCAGCCTTTTCCTTAGCCTTTCAAACTCTTCGTAGTACTCCTCTACTGATCTGGTGCCATGCTTAAGAGTACGAAAACATCATTGCAAATCTCTATGGAAATGAGATGGAACAAACCTTTATCTCATGAGATCTTTCATGTCGACCCATGAGTCTACGGGCCTTAATCTCCTCCTCCTTTGGTCAAAAACCTCACGATCCCACCAGATGAGGGAATTATCCATGAGTTGTGCTACTGCCGTGGAGACCTCTCCTAGGGCCTGGTTGGTTGTAGTGAACGAAGATGTGATCCATCCTCCTCTCCCAATCTAGATAGGCTCCGGGGTCTATATTTTCTACAAAACTAGGAGGTGTTAATTTAACACCAAGATGAATTACCCGGTTGTAGGCGTATTCATCTCCATCCTCGGGATATCTAGGAAGCATTCTTGGTCTCTGGTGATGACCATAAGGCTCAAAGCCATCGCCTTCTGCTTCTGGTTGCCATGGAGGTCCTCTCGGTCTAGGGTGATAACTGTGGGGCTGCGTGTCTTCATCTCTAACCGGCAGTGCTTCCCTTGTTCAAGCCGTGTTCTAGGGTGATCAGGACCCTCAGCAGGGTTTTGTTCAGCCCTCACGTGCCTTATGGCCTGAAACCTCATCGGCCTCTCCACGCGCTCCAACCTCTCGCCGATTGATGCGATTTGCGTTTGGAGGGTGGTGAACATGGACATCATGGCCTCGGTTGCATCTGGATTCCCTTCTGCCATTGCGTGCTACAAGAAGAAAAACACAAGTTATTTTGCTCCTAAATCGATTAACAGGGTTTTCTTTTTATAGTAGAAGTCAAAAAATACAAAAAGAAAAAACTGAAAAAAGAAAAAATCTGAAAAATGGAAACTCTTAACAATTAATGCTAAATATCTTGGATCCTTTTTTGGTCGATTTCTTTTTGGTATTTTTCTATTTTTTTTTTTCTTTGCTTTTTAATTTAACTTAATAATAATGATTAGACCGATTGATCTAATCGAATATGTAGGACCATTAGTTAATAGAAGATTACCCTGAATCGAATGTCTTGCCCGCTACCATAAATCTTATTTATTGAATTAAAGTCGTCTTTATTTTCTCTGCAATTAAATAATTAGAAAACCAATCGAAACCCAATTAGTATCTACCTAGATTTAAGTGTTTCATGTATTCCTAGTGTGTTAATCTTATTTTCCTGAGGATTCGATATCCAACTACTACTCGATTTAATCTGCACTTAGAGTTATATTAGGGATTAAAACTTAAAATTCATCAATGGCAAATCCTATTACTCAACTCACATGAAAGGATGTAAAGTTTGAATAGTAAAAATAGTGTGAAGAGACCTTTCAAAAGTTGAAAGAGTATTTGACAATTACTCCAATATTGATCTTGCCAAGAACAAGGGAAACATACGAGATATACACTAATGCATCAGGGTCAGAATTGGGTTATGTGCTGATGTAGGAAGAACGAGTAATTCCCTACCTGTCTAGACAGCTGAGAAAACATGAGATAAATTATCTCACCCAGTATTGGAATTACATTAATTATTTTTGCTTTGAAGATTTGGTATGTGTATTTGTACGGGAAAAGATCCAAGTTTTTAATTACCATAAGAGTTTAACATATATAAGATATCGTAGGATTGGAAGCCATAATTGAGACATACTTACTTTGTATAATATGTGAGGCTCAAGAAATAGATGATGTATTAAAAAAACGATGGATAATAATGTGGAAGAATAGCATTCCGTAAACAATGGGGACTTACTTGTATAGAAAAATGTTAATGAGCTGAAGGATGAGAGTTAATTGCAACCACACAAATCATGTTTTGCAATCCATCCAGGGGGACGAGTTGTACCAAGATCTAAAATTTTTTACTATTGGAACGACATAAAACAGTATGGAGTAGAGTGAGTAGTGAAGTGTTTTACGTGCCAATTTGTAAAGGCTGAACGTAGAGTACCTAGAGGATTGTTGCAAAGTCTACCGTTGTCTAAGTGGAAATGAGATATGATCACTATGTATTTTGTAACAGATTTCCCAAGAACAGTTAGTAAATTGGATATGGTTTGGATAATTGTTGACCGACTTACAAAGTCAACTCATTTCTTGGCGATTAAAAAGATATACAATGTCGACAACTTAGCAAAAGTATACTTGAAAGTGATTGTAAGGCTTCATGGGGTTCCAATGAGCATTTTTTAGACAAAGACCCAAATCTACTCGATATGTTGGCAGGTGCCAAAAGGCACTTGAGACGAAAATGCATCTAAGTATTTCATGGTACGAAAATGCATATAAGTACCACATATCTACCACAAATATATGGATAGTTGGAAAGAAAAATTCAAACCCATGAGGATATGTTATGAACTTGTATGTTAGATTGGAGAGGTCATTGAGAGAAATATTTACCGCTGAAGGAGTTTGCATATAACAACAATTATCATCGTAGCATTAAGATGTCACCATATGAGACTTTGTGTGGATGACCTTGTCAAACACCACATTTTGGTGGACAAAAATGGGAGAGTTTTGAGACTTCGAAACAAAGTTGGTTCAAGAGATTGTGTATCAGGTGGAAGCTTTTCGCGCTAAAATAAAGGAGGCCACAATGTCAAAAGAATTATACAGATAAAAGAATAAGAAAATAGGAGTTTATAGTAGGAGATGAGGTGCATTTGAAAATAATGGTATCCAGGAGAAGTGCTAAAGAAATTGGAAGAGCTTAAGCCACGATTTATGGGGCCTTATCCAATTACTGAATAAATTGATACAATAGCGTATAGATTGGTGTTATCGTAGGAGATAGAATCTTTTCATAATGTGTTTCAGTATTAGTTCTGCGAATAACTATCCTAATTCATTATGCAATAACCACCAGAAGTCTTAGAGAAAAACTTCAAATTTTTTAGTAAACTGATAAAAATCACAGGACATAGGAGAGTTGATATGCAAAAAAAATATGTTAAACCTATACATATTTGTTGGGAATAAGACGGTATTGAGGAAGAGACATGAGAGTATTAGCATCCAATAAATCGATTATCGTGAGTTTTTTAAAGATAATGACAAGAGTCAGGCAGAACTATCGTCGAATTTTGGAATGAATTCTTTTGTAATGGAAAACAATTGTAATATTTTGGGCAAAATTTTAAACCGTAAAAAAATTAAAAACGAGAGTAGAACCAAAATTCATCTCAAATCCTAATTAATCTCAATGGCTATATGAGACGTCGCTAAAAAAGATTAGAGGCCCATTATTCATCAGAAACAAACACAAGAGAAGAGAGAGAGATTTCAAAAAAGCATAGGTATAGAAAACTCACCGTTGGAGAGTTAAACTATTTGTGTACCATTGTCAGAAGAAAAAAAGTTTGCGTATGACCGACGATTCCAACCCTCCTTATTGATCCAAACTCTACAATGAGGTGAGATGTGATATATAGTTTTTATTATATATTTATGAGTCTCATTTTTAATGAGTATTTAGTTTGATAATGAAACTTAAGATTAAATCATGTAATGTGTTTAGAATTATAAGATGTTTTGCATACAAGTTTTAAGTTGTGTTTAGAGTTCATGTGTTACCATATAAAGAAGATAGCTTTATAGTAATTTATTATGTGTTTAGAATTCAGGTGTTATCATATAAGTAAGATAGCTTTATAGTAATTTATTAGATTAATTAAATATTAATGCACAATAGTAATCCATAAAAAATTGTTAACTGAAGAGTGCCACCGATCGGCATCATTTCATGTCTCCTAAAACGAGGCTTAATTAACTAATTAACAGCCCATAATCCCATTTATTAGGCAGTACTTAAAATAATTGTTTTGAAAATTGATAAAGCAATTTGAAGATTGCTTAGACAATTTTAAGGCACGTGGGTTGTTTTTTTTTTTATTTTAAAAAGAAAGAAACTATTATGATATTGCTTACTAGCCTATAATAAACTATGAGGATTAAATTAATTAAATAGAATAAGAGAAGTATTAGATGAATATCAAATATTTAGTTAACTGAATGTAAAGTTTGATTTATTCAATATTGGAATAAATTTGGGGTGAAAGTGTTATTTATGTAACGCGTGTATTGTGGAATTCAACAACATTAGTCATTTCAACTTGATTGATGTTGGGTTATGACAACAATGGTGTTGAATCATGTTTTATCAACGATTGGTAGGATAGAAATAACCGTTAGTATTCTACGTGACGAAAGTTTAACGTGAGCAATTAAGTTGAAGTGGTCGTGGTGGAAATCCTATTTGGCTTTGGTGGTTCCGAATCTTTAAACTGACATGGTCGAAGATGAAAAGAGATTTGTGTGTGGTTAAATGGAACACAATTTAACTATAAATAGTTTATTAGTATTGTTGTTTGTAGTCATGCTTATTTTCATTTCTAAATAAAATATTTATCGAATTCAAATATATATATATATGTATATATATAACATGAATCCGTGGATAGACGGGATCGTTGTACTGAGTAATTATGTTATTCATGTTTTATTTTGGATAAAGATGAGTTTGAAGAATAACGGTGCGGATAATTCGGAATGCTAGTATGTTTTGCGAATTTTAAATATTATTTATTTATTTATTTTATTTTATTTTGATCGCAGTTATTGTTTTAAATTTTTTAAATAATTTTAAATTCTGTAAATAATTTTAAATTTTGTAAATAATTTTATATTTTGTTTTGACGTAATTTTTTAATAAAAGTTATTGTCTATATGTTAAATCCAGTTCTTAAATTAATTATAAATCGAGTAATGAGAGGATGAAGCGTGTAATTTACTTTGGAAACATGGTTCCATTCTCTGTAAATGAAAAGACTCTTATGGGGAATGCAAATCCGACTTCCTCAACTTCTTTTACAACAAATGTCATTCCAGTCTTTGAAAAACCAAATCAGAGATGTTAAATCTTTTAATGAAGATTGGGAGCGTTTTAGAGATTATGAAAGAGCCTTTTACATATTTTTTACAGGGGACTGGATTCAAAGTACACACTGGAGCTTCCACAGATAAAGCAGTAAGGCAATCTTGCACTCAGCAACAACAACCATAAACCTAATTTTAATTGAATTATGTATTAGAAATTAACATCCAACTCAAAATCAATTAAAAATAACTATACTGACCTACAAACTTTATATACTTATATAGAAATATACCAACTTCCCTCTAATAAGTTTATTGAATGTACTATGTTTATACGGATTATTTATACAAACTTCTTAGAATGTAATAAATCGTTCTTTTGTAAAAAATCGTATATTGGACCAACATTAGACTTTGATACCATGTTATGAATCATATACATTTAATTCAAAACCAATTGGTAATTAGTGTAACGATTCATAAATCTTATAATTGTGTAAAATTCTCTCAACTTCTACTATGAGACTTTCACAATCTAACCTAGATTAAGATTATGATGATTCAGTCCAAAAACTTCAGCAACTTTCTATTAATTTTTGTGATGCTAACGATACATAACAACCAAAAAGAAGAATTGAACTACACTAATATCGAAAAACATGATCAAAATAGAAAATTCAACGATGACTTCTACAATAATTTCATAAGGCTTTCCAACTTTTCATAAAAAACCAAGTTTGGAAAATCTCCAAGATCAATTATATATTAAAAGTACAATTTTTCGCTCAGATATCAAAATGCTCATTTTGGTAGAAACAGTTTTGAGTAGAAGACCCCTTTCACCAATGCCCAAGGGCGATTACAAAGTGCACTAAATTTAGTACCACCAACTGCAGAAAGTAAACTTGAGGCAATGATTCGACAAGTTATGGCAAACAATAACAAACCTCTATCGAGTTTATATAGTCGAAGAGGTAAGTTACCAATTATAAAACATAAAATTTTATTTTTTTAAAACACCAATATAAAATCTAATAGATTCTTGCGAAACAATCTAACTTGCACACATTGGAAAAAAGAAAAAAAAGGAGTGAATAACAAGTTACTCAGTGAGACGTTCACGTCTGTCTATCCTAAATTAGCAGCCATATCAACTAATAACAAAATTATATTTAATTTAGAAATAAACATGTATAGTTAACGACGAAAATAAAAAAAAATTCACAATATCACACCGTATGATCTACAGCTTACCAAACACGGATACTTTTGATGTAAACCAACACACCACTAACACAACCTCATTGCCAACATCTGATAAAATCAAGATCTACAATTCATCAGACATGAATACTTTTGTTGTCGACCAACACACCACTAACGCAACCTCATTAATTAAGTAAGAAAAAAAATCAAGATCTACATTCAGCAAACATGTGCACTTTTGTTGTAGGCAAAAAAATCACTATCTACAGCTCACCAGACATGAACACTTTTGTTGTAGATTAACACACCAGTAACACAGACTCATTACCTACGTCAAGAAAATCAAGATCTAGAGCTCACCAGACACGAACACTTTTACTATAGACCAACACACCACTAACGCAGCCTTATTGCCTACATCAGAAAATCACTATCTATAGTTCACCAAATACAGCAAATTTTACGGTGGATCAACATACCACTAATGTAGTCTCATTGCCTACGTCAAGAAAATCTCGATCAATAACTCACCAGACATCGACACTTTTGGTGTAGACCAGCACACCACTGACGTAATCTCAATGCATACGTCAGAAAAATCACTATCTAAAACTCAACTGACATGGACATTTTTACTTTAGATTAACACACTACTAACGCAGCCTCACCGCGTACGTTGGGACAATTTAACAATTTTTAATGTAAAATTAATCAAGTATTAAATTACGACGTTACTATTAACATAATAAATATCTAATCACCCAAACATATTTCTCAATTACAAGCAAGTATTAACCACACGATTATTTATTTTTAGAACAAGCATAATTACAAAATTTGTTAATACATATGTACTTAAAATCCACATATCATCCTTCACCTTAGTCACTGGTTTCAAAAGACTACCAATTATGTCTTGTCGCGCAGATTTGTTGCCTCCACTTTTACAATGTACTTTTTTATGCCTACATTTGATTCTCCTTAAGCAGAGAGTTAAATCTTTGTGTCCTGAATGTCAATGCAAAGATTCAGCTCAAATGAGTTTTGTTTTCCCAATAAAAAGACATCACTTCACGGACTGGTCATAGAAGCATTCTGCACACATCAGACTCAGTAAACCAATAATATCTCCTAAATGGCTAAAGAAAATGAAATGATATTATACATACAGTTATATATATACATATATGTCATAAAGATACTCACCAATTTTCGATTGATCCGAATCCGTTTGGATCAGTTTTTCCTGCTTTTACCCAAACTGGTCACATATATTTATTATGTAGAACATGTTCGAGAAAATATCTATGACCTTCGCAAGACAACTCTAAATGACAAGCCGCTTGTGGCAGTAGCGAAATGAAAGAGTCAATAACATTTCTACTAAGTTTCAAATTGTTTGTATTGGTTATGCTTAGACGTTTCTTCTTTCTACCAGTAGTGGTCTGATCTGCCTTCTACCTTCTTCTACGTGGCTAGGGTAGCTTCTCTATCGAAGTGGCTGATCAACGACTGCTCTGGTGACAATCCAACATGACTTCGCCACTTAGAATCATGTGTCTCTTTTTTATTTTGTGGCTCACCTTTATATAGAAGAGAAGGGACAACATATGTTTATTTGCAAAAAGACCGTTATACTTTTAATAAACAATTTTGAGTTTTTAGCATTGGCTCTTAATTGTATTTACTCTTACACTACGAAAATAAACTTATAATAATTCATGATCCTTTTAAAATAAATATTATTTATCCCTTCTAATTTTCTTTAGCCAAATACTGAAGTTTTCGATAAGTTTCTTCTTTTGTAAGTTAGATTTTTAAAAAATCCAAAATTTGAGATGTTACACAACAACTTATGGCAAACAATAACAAACCAACAAATGAAATTTATTCTGAAGGGAACAACCTATATAGTGATGTAAATGCCAAGATCGCAATTATGTCTATACATGTCAAGAAGCTCGACACTCAAGTAACGCAAACTACATAAGCTATTAAGAGACAAGTAGGAGTTTTCCTGTTAAAAAACGTTAAACACAACCCTAGAGGATTCTACAAGACAATCTCTACATGCTCATTTTAGGAGGAAAATTCTGTACTATATTCTTTATCATCTAAAAATTTCAGAACTTCTAATCTTTGAAGTCAAAATGGCACAAACATTTGGAGCTGTCAGGAGAAACAAGCATTAACGACAATGTCGAAATTCAATGCTTATAAAAACTACTAGACCATAAACTTGATGCCCAAGTAACTTAAGATTTGTTTATGTCTAATTTTCATTTTGTAGATTTAGATTTCCATTTTGTAGGTTTAGATTTCTATTTTGTAGATTTATATTTCCTTTTCGTGAGATTGTGTTTTGTATATATATGAACATTTACGTCAATGATAGACAAGACATTCAATTGGTCTTGATACGGTATGAGAGCCAAGTTTCTCAACCTAATTTCTTTTTTCGAATCACATCTCTCATTTCCTTTTTCGCCTTTTAAAAAACTAAATTCTCTCCTTTGTTTCTCTTACGAAAATAGTTGTAACATCCGTCACGTGTACTTAGTCGAAACAGTAAATTACCGATTATAAAACAAAAAACTATATTTTTGAAATACCAACATAAAATTCAAAACTTTTTTGTGAAACACGATAACCTACACACACTGAAAAGAAGAAAAATAGGAGTGAATAAGAAGTTATTCAATACGGAGTTCACGCCTGTTTACGGATCCTAAATTAACACTCACATCAAGTAATGACAAAATTATACATTATCAAGAAATAGACATGTATAGTCAACGATAAAATAAACAATCAACCACAATATCACAGCGTATGATCTCCAGCTCACTAGAAATAGACACTTTTGCTGTAGACCAACACACCACTAACGCATCTTTATTGTATACGTCAAGAAAATCACTATTTACAACTCACTAGACACATAAAATTTTGTTGTAGATTAACACACCACTAACGCAATCTCATTACCTACGTCATGAAAATCGCTATCTTTAGCTCACCAAACATGAACACTTTTATTGTAGATTAACACACCACTAAAGTAGTCTCATTGCCTACGTGAAGAAAATCTCGATCTACAGCTCACTAGACATAGACACTTTTGTTGTAGCCAACACACCACCAACGTAGCCTCACCACGTACGTCGAGACAATTTAACAATTCTTTTCAATGTAAAATTAATCATTTATTAAGTTACCATGTTACTATTAACATAATAAATATCTAATAACTCAAACAATTTTCTCAATTGTAAGTAATTATTAACTATACGATTATCTAATTCTAAAACAAGCATAATTATGAAATTATTAATGCATATGTACTTAAAATCAACATATCACCCTTCACCTTAGTCCATGGTTTACAAAAACTACCAATTCTTTCTCGTCGTAAAGATTCATTGCCTCCACTTTGTCACCATACTTTTGAATGATATTCGTTCTCAAATTACTTTTTCTTCAACAGAAGATTAAATCTATGTGTCATGAATGCCCGTACAAAGATTTAGGTCAAATGGACTTCATTTTTCCAATCGAAAGACATATCTTTACGGACTGGTCACACAAGGATTTTGCATACATCAAGCTCGGTAAAGCAATAATATCCTTTAAACGGCTAAAGATTGAAATGGTATTCTACCGATAATTAGATATGTGTCATGGAAGCCAAATATCATATTGATCTAAATCCGTTTGGTTCTTCTTTTCCTACTTTCACCTAAATTAGTTGTTTATACGCATTATGTACAACATGTTCGGGAAAATATCTACAACTTTCACAAACAACTCAAAATGACAAACCGCTTGCGACACTCACAAAATAAAAGAATCAAAAATATTCCTACCAAGTTTCAGATTTTTTGGATCGTTTTTGCTTAGTCGTTACTCCTTTCTACTAGACGTGATCTAATCTACCTCCTATCTTTTTCTGTGTGGGTAGAGTGGTTTCTCCATCGGGGTGACTGCTCGACGGCTGCTCTGGTGACACTCCGGCAGGACTTTGCCACTTATAATACATTTTCTATTTTCTATTTCATGGTTCTTTTGTTTGTAGAAGAAAAGGAGAACCCTACGTTTATTTGTAAAAAAATCATTATGCCTTTAATAAACAATTTTGGGCTTACAACATTGGGCTTTAGCTGTTTTTAGTATTAAGTTACGAAAAACACATTCATAATATTACATGATATTTTTAAAATAAATTTTATTTATCTTATCGGATCTTCTTTAGACAAATACTGAAATTTTCGAGACGTTATTTCATTTACAAATTATGTTTTTAAAAGATGTAAAATTTGAGATGTTACAAAAATGTTATTTTCTTTGTTTTAATCATGTGATTTTCTCTTTTTCCTATCACGTGATTATTCTTTCGGTTACGTATATTGATTCTCTTCTGATTACGTAACTTGACTTTTGCTCTTTTCTTCTTTTGTAACAATGTCGATTACCACTAAGGTCCAAAATATAAGACAATTTCTCCATAAGATTTTGTTAAAACTCGGTTTTACGGAAGTGCTTGTCTATCACTTTCTGGTAAGTTTTCTAACGAAGACGTTAAAACTGAAGTTCGTTTGAATGAGAAGTGAGTATCTAAAGTGGGTTGCTTGATAAACATAAAATGAACAAATGTAATTTGTCTCACATTGGAATTTAGAGGTGAAATCTCTCTTGTATATCAAGCGGAGAATCAATAACAAAACTCAAAACTTTGGATACACTTGGATATATTAGTGGAAGGAAATAACCGAACTCGAGTTTTGAGTTTTTGAAATTTAGCAAAATGAACCAATGGTCGGTACATTTTTTTATTGTGGTTTGGTTCAAACCTTATTTGTTATTTGTTGACTAAGTCAACTAGTCGATATCTACTTAATTGAGTTAAGTACAATATATAACCAAATTAATTTGGTTTATTGTTTTGTAAGATAAAAATCATAATGATTTTTAGTGGAAAATTAATTTTCATTAAAAATGGAGTAAATTTTTTATAAACTCATATGGTAAATCATTAAGAGAATAATGCATGATGGAAAATGAGGATGAAAAAGAAAGGAAAAGAAACTTTTGGTTTTTTCATTATAAAAATGTAAAAAATACACATAAAAATCCTTCACATGCTGAGTCTGAGAGTGCAATATAGAAAAACATTCGTTGGATTCTGTTCTTGGGTTGTGCAAGCCATAATAGTTGTAGTTGTATCATGGGATTCGGAACGCCATGTAATTTAACACTACGAGGCGTTTTCAGAATTAAGAAAAGAGTGTCTCGTCTCTGCAAATCGAGTCTTTCCAAAATTCTTGTTCGGTATTTTATATTTTATTATATATAATTTTATTCATAATTATCAGTTGCCCACATTGGAAAAATCACGTTCTTACAATCTTAATTTTGAAAATTTCGTTATGATTATTAGACTAACAAAAACTGATAATTTTGTGAAGTATTTATGTCATAAGAACAAGAATTTAGATGTACGATAATTATTCGTTTACTCTCAATATACTTTTTTGGGTTTGCAACTGTGCAAAACGAAAAAAGTATCAGTAAAATAAAAACGTTAACAATAACGTTTATGATGGCAACAAGTATAGTGAGTCGATACCCCAAATTGGGAGCGGTGTACCACTAATGACTTTTTGTTGCAATGTGGATGGAATTTTGATGTTTATCTTACGTCCAAATCCTATTGATTTAGAGGTAATATTGATCATGAGTCTTGTGAGTCGACGCACCAATTTTGTATTGGTAGTGGTACGCCATATGTGACTATGTCAATAATGTTTAAAACGATGCCTCTAAAAAACATAAGCAAAATGTTTAAAAGAAACTTAATGGAAAATATCACAAGTGTGATATGCCAAAAAGTTGATGCATGTTTAGCAAATCATTTTAATATATGTATAGATTTGCTGAGACCAATGAATATGACTTTAAAAAAAATTAAAACAAAGAAAAAAAAGGGTGAAAAATAAAATCCCAACTTGAGAAAACTATGAAAATAGTTATATGTGATAAAGGAAAACAATTTTTGATGAAAAATAACGCGTTATTTTGTAGAAATAACATTATTTATCAAAAACAATTTCCATGATCACTCGAATCAAATGAAGTTGTGAGATAAATAAATAAAAAAAAATCTCAAACTCATAAAAAAAGATGATGAATGCAAAATTACTCATTAAATGTGGGGAAATCGTTGCTTACCAAAGGTAAAGTACATTCGTACAAATATATAAAAGTGTGGAAATGTCTACACAAGTAATAGTACAACTTTCTAAATAGTCACAATCTAACTAAAAAAATAGATTATATATAGTAGTTTAGTCATTTTTAAGAAAAAATAAACCATTATAAAATTAATCTCAAATGGTGTAATCTCAGTAGATTATATCCAATTGAATTACAACATTGGATCCATATATTAAAGGTATCATGAGATTAAATTGTAAAATCATCAAGAGAAATGGGTTTAAAGCCTATGATTTAAGATGAAGTTTGATGGTAACCCAACCTACGTGACTGGAGATCCCAAGATGTAGGTTCAAAGGGACAACTAAGTCAAACGTAATCTGAAATAGCACTCTGAGACTTACGTCTCTACCCAATTCCTAGGATGATACATAGTGTTTCCTGTATGTGTGTAAGATAAGCGTTGTTTTTAATGATTTGAGACCATAGCTTTAAGATATAATTGTAGTATTAAATAATGCTCATTAAAACAAAGGTAATGGAGAATCACCTTGTGAGTGTGAAATGGGGCCGTTTCTAGGAGAATGAAAGAAATGCTATATTCTCCAAATTCACTCATGATTAACCAGACATGTTCACGGCCAAAATAAACACAATAGAGAACATAGTTCTATGAGAAAAGAAATTGTGTTATAGTTATTGTCTCGGTTTACATAAAAGCCCGGAGGATTCAAGACATCATGTTCACCTTCTGGTCGAGTAAATCCGATAGCTTTTAACAATGATTGGTTCAAGACTGAAAAAAGCTACCAACTCATATACAGTGGATTTTTTGTTTTTACTCTCGAAAGTCTTTATGTCTAGTCTTGTCGAGTCTTGTTTAGATAGTTAGTTTTGTTAAGTCTATCGAGTCGTCACGTGTTTAGAGTCATTTCTATTCATGTGGGGGATTGTTGGAACTCGGTTTTACGGAAGTGGTTGTCGATCACTTTCCAGTGAGTTTTCTAACGAAGACGTTAAAACCAAAGTTCGCTTGAATGAGAAATGAGTATCTAAAGTGGTTGCTTGATAAACATAAATGAACAAATGTAATTTGTCCCACATTAGAAGTTAGAGGTGAAATCTCTCTTGTATATCAAGCGGAGAATCAATAACAAAAACTCAAAACTTTGGATACACTTTGGTGTATTAGTGGAAGGAGATAACCGAACTCGAATTTCGAGTTTTCGGAATTTAGCAAATAAACCAATGGTCGGTACAATTTTTATTGTGGTTTGGTTCAAACCTCATTTGTTATTTGTTGACTAGGTCAACTAGTCAATATCTTCCTAATTGAGTTAAGTTAAATATACAACCAAATTAATTTGGTTTATTGTTTTGTAACATAAAAAATCATAATGATTTTTAGTGGAAAATTAATTCTCATTAAAAATGGAGTAACCTCTTCATAAACTCATATGGTGAATCATTAAGAGAATAATGAATGATGGAAAATGAGGATGACAAAGAAAGGAAAAGAAACCTTTGGTTTTCTCATTATAAAAATGTAAAAAATACACATAAAAATCCCTCACATGTTGAGTCTGAGAGTGCAACATAGAAAAGCATTCGTTGGATTCTATTCTTGGATTGTGCAAGACAGAATAGTTGCAGTTGTATCCTGGGATTCGAAACGCCATGCAACCGTCACAATACGGGGCGTTTTCAAAATTAAAGAAATATTTTCTTGCGTGTGTAAATCGAATCTTTCCAAATTTCTTGTATCGGTATTTTACATTTTATTATATGTAATTTTATTTACAATTATCAGTTGTGTTCATTGGAAATATCGTGTTTTTACAGATTTAACTTCCATTTACAATCCCGGTGTTGTCATATTTGAGGAGTTACTCAACTGTTTCCATTATGATGAATGAGCTATCAATTTACAGATGGCTCTCAGTTTTTGCCAAAAATTCGGTTTCATCAATGGGAGCATATCAAAGCCAACAGCTAATTCTCTTCATCTCAAAAATTGGACTGCAAAGAATCATCTCCTTGTGGGTTGGATAAAGCTCACCAACGAACCTAGAATCCAGTCTACTATCTCCACACATGAAACTGCACGTGATTTATGGGAAATTATTCGCAAACGATTCTCGATTAAAAATGGGGCTAGTTTACAGCAGCTTCTGATTACACTTGCTAACAATAAGGTACATTCAGTTGATGATTATTTTGGTTATCTAACTAAACTTTGGGATAGTATTATCGAATGTACTATCTAGAAGCATTGTGAATATGGCAAGTGTGTGTGATATCAATACCACTCGTGACAAAGAATTAAAAGAACTTAAAATTCATGATTTTCTTTCTAGCTTTGATGATGCTGTGCATGGAGCCATACGTTCTCATATTTGTGCTCTCACACCATTACATGACTCTGATAATGTGTATCAAATGGTAGTTCAGAATTAAACATTTCGTTTTGATATATGAAGGAAACTAAAGTCATGAGTTTTGCACCCCAAATGCCATCTCCTCATTAATCAGCTTCGCTAATGCCTTGGAATGATTCTCGAGTTAGTGGATATACATGTAGTAACATTAGCTTTCGTGAAATCCCTCATATTGGACCTGTGATCGTGACCCATCTCATGTGTGTACGGCTTGTTCTCGTAATGGTATGAAGCATCGTCATGTTTTAAAGTTGTGGGCTTTCCAGATTGGTGGGAAGATCAACGCAAAACCAATTCTTGCGTTGTCTCCAATGAACGTGGTCGGAACTTCCAACCAAGAGCAAAAAACACTCAGGTAGTTGCTGTGAATTCAATGACTACAACTTGTAGTTCTCTTCTTACTGATGCTAATCGGTAAGGTTTAAGTGGTGTTTCTAATGCACAATGGCGTACTATTCAATGTGTTTTTGGATCTAACAATATCAATGATCACTTAAGTGGTAAGAATTATGAGATTATATGGATTCTAGACAGAAGTGTCACACATCATATGACCGGAAACAAATATTTGCTGCAAAACATTTGAAGTATCTTCCTCGTTTCAATGAAACTTCTTGCCGGAGAGAATGTTTTATCATAACAATATTTCACTGTTTTTTTACAACATTTTTATGTCTGAAAAAACTATTTTGTGCCAGGATTTCATATGAATTTGATATCTTTCAGCCAGCTTATTACCCAAAATTTTCTTGTTGGATAAATCACTGATAAATTGGTAATATTACAAGATCACACTAGGCGAACACTAATTGAAGCGGGTGACCGAAAGGGAGAAGAATTTTACCGGTTTCATATATTTGATAAAGTTGCTTCTAATCAGACAAGTGTTCATAAAGATTTTGCTTTATGGCATAGGCCATCTGTCTTTTCAAAATTCTGGAGATAAGGATTTTTCTCATACTACTAGTGAGCTTTTAAACAACAGTTGTGATATTTGGCTAATAGGAAAAAAACTCTTGATGTTTTTTCTAAATTCTTTGAATGATGCAAACACAGGTTTAGATTTAATCCATTGCAATCTATGGGGTTCTTATAATACTCCAGCATTTTATAGATCTCATTATTTTTGACCATTGTTAATGATTAATCTCAGAGTTGTTTGGATATATCTTTTTCTTTACAAGATTCACGTTGTCCATTATCTTCGGAACTAGTTATCTATGATCGATAGACAATTCTCTAAAAAGATCAAAGCTATACGAAGCGATAATGGAATCGAGTTTATCTATCTATCGCGACTTTTTCAAGAAATAGGATCATTCATGAAACGTCATGCGTTCACACACCACAATAGAATGCGCGTATTGAACACAAGCATTGACATATATTAGAAGTTGCTCGAGCACTAATTTTTCAAAGAAACCTTGCTATCGCATTCTACAGAGAATGTGTTCTTAATGCTGTATATTCAATCAATAATACGGCGTCACAAGTTCTTCATGGTAAAACTCTATTTGAAAATTTCTATGGTCAGGCTCTTTCCTAGAAACACTTACGTATTTTGGCTGCTTAGCTCAAGCTCATAATTTGCTCGTAACAGTGACAAATTTCAATCACGAAGCCGGTGTTGTGTATTTGTTGGATATCTTTATGGCAATAAAGGATGGAAACTTTATGATATGGATCCAATTTTTTTTGCTTTTCGAGATGTTATTTTCGACGAGACTATTTTTAATTTGCACATGGTTGTTCCCAATTCTTCATTCTTTTTGGCGTTTGACTCTACTCCACATACATTACCATTTTCAACACATACTGAAGTCGATTCTAATGATGAGATTGAGTCCACCTGCCCTGGGCGAACCAACAACTGTGATACAATAATCAAAAATTTAGCCTATTATTTCTTTGGAAGATAATCATACTTGAACTTCCTCTTTACAAGAAAGCCATCGGAAACAAATGGGTTTTCAAGATCAAACTCAAAGCCGATGGTTTCCTTGAGCATTATGAAGCTCGGCTAGTTATTTTTGGAAATCATCAAGTATGTAGAAGACTTGAATTATATAGAGACATTCGCACCTATCTCTAAAATGACAACGGTTCATCTCATATTGGATATTTCTGCAAAAGAAGTTCATCAAATGGTTGTTCATAATGCCTTTCCTCACGTAAATTTTGATGAATAAGTCTATATAATAACACCACCTGAACTTTCTTCCCTTAATGGTAAGAGAGTTCGTCGTCTCCGAAAATCAATTTTATGGTTTAAACAACCTTCTCATTGTTGATTTTCTAAACTCGGTGCTGCTCTTCAAAAGTATGGTTTCAAGCAAACACAATGGGGTTATTGTCTGTTTCTTTTTATCATGGTGGTGTATCTTTTCAAATTTTGGTGTATGTTGACGATTTGATCATTTATGCGTTCTACTATTCAAGAGTTTATGCCTATTAAGTATTTTTTTTGGTTTAGAGATTCCTCATAGTCCTTCTTGTTTCTATATTTGCCAAAGAAAATATGCACTGGATATCATGACAAAAATTAGACGGTTGGGTTGTAAACTCGTGGGATCGCCTATCAACCCAAATTTTCGATTGGCAATTGTTGAAGATCCGTTGTTAATAACCCGGAAAAGTATCGTGGTCTTGTGGTAGACTTGTCTATTTTGTTTCTACTCGTCGAGATCTCTCTTATGCCATTTATATTTTATCCCAATTTATGCAACAACCAAAAGAAGACCACTAGTTGGCTGCATTAAAAGTGGTTCGGTACTTGAAAGGAACACTTGGTTAAGGTATTTTACTACGGACTGATTCTCAGTTCCATTTAACAGGTTGGTGTGACACATATTAGCCAAGTGGTACTTTGTCTAGGAAATCTATAAGCGGTTGGATTGTCCAGTTTGGTGATTCTCCTATTTTTTAGAAAACAAAGAAACAAAAATCTGTTTCATGTTCTACTGAAGATGAGTATCGTGATATAGCTAGTGCGCGAATTATGTTGGCCCAAATACCTTCTCTTTGAGCTGGGCATTGATCATACCGACCCCATTACGCTCCGATGTGACAGCCAAGCATATTATACATAAGTGGTAATCCTGTTTTTATGAACGGACGAAACATATAAAACTAAGTTGTCATCTTATTTGGGATTACATTCTAAATGGTATGATTAAAGCCACATATGTTTCTACAAAAAATCATTCTTACCAAGACGTTGGACAACAAAGAGTTTGATTCATTTTTTCTCAAGTTGGGCATTCAAAATTTGAAGGCTCCAACTTGTGGAGGGTATTAGACCATAAATTTGATTTTCAAGTAACTTAAGATTTGTGTATGTATAATTTTCATTTTGTAGATTTAGATTTATTTTCGTGAAATTGTATGTTGTATATATATGAACTTTACATCAATGAATAAACAAGACATTCAAATACATTCAATTAGTCTTGACAAAACTCTCACTCTCATTCATATCATTTTTTCTTTCCTTGCTCAAATAAAGAATTTTTTTATTGCATTTATGATAAATGAACAAAAGTTAATACAATGCCAAAAATATATGTGGGCTGACGATGTATTTCCCCCGCAGAACTATCGTATAATATCAAATACCCATAAAACTAATGTCACGGTTTATATATCTACGCTGGAGAAGTTGAAAACACATTTTTCCCTCAATTAAAAGTTGAAAACATATTTCTCACTCAATTAAAAGTTGAAAACATATTTTTCATTCAATTAAAAATTAAAAACATATTCCCCCCTCTATTGAAAGTTCGAAACCTAATTAGATATGGCCATGGTTTCTGTCATAAACCAAGTAACTCAGCTGCTCGAGGAAAATTGGTTTCGGATTTTCAATTGAGGAAAAAATATGTTTTCTACTTCTCCATCGTAGATATATAAACCGTGACATTAGTTTTACGGGTATTTAGTGCTATACGATAGTTCGGAGGAAAAATAGATAGTCACTCTAATATATGTAGATAAATAAGGATTGCAGGACATTGATCCAACGAACCTAAGCCTTATCTTTGGAAATGCATTTGAAATGACACCAAGAGGATTTTTTACTAACCTGAAATTATATATTGAAGATAACGTTGTTCGAACTTATTTTTATATTCTAGAATGGATGAAACATTAAATAGAACTTCCATTTTAGAATCACTATTTTGGAGGATGTTGGTCTACTATTCGATCATACTAAAAACTTCGTACTTTTTCCAAAATCAGCAGGAAATTTATTATTTACAGCAACGTTTTATAAGATAGCCATACCAAGACATCCTTGTAAGGGATATGAATCTACCTCAGATATTGCAAAAGCGACAGAAGAAGAAGCCAAAATCATTATAATTCTTAGAAGTAATATCATAATCCCTTATGAAGTAAGAGATTCTAGAGATGAGAAAGCGTACAAAAGATGTCATTCTAATTATGAAGTTCTTGAAGGATGGTAGGAGAGGATGCATATCAATCAAAAGGATTAAACTACCTAATGATACTCAAAGAATACTGGGAAATACGATTTTCCCAAAAACACATCCCTACACATGAATGCATTCTAGTTCTAGCTAGGGACTTTAAACAGCGCCAATAATGGGAGTTAATCTAGTGAGAAGAGTTTTAGATTAGTTTAACTTCTTTTATATTTCAAGTTTCATAAAAAAATAAAAAGCGAAATTTTAGCTCAATTTTGGGACCACCGACCAATGCACGCGAGTACCCATTGGCCGTTGTTTAATCACTATGATGGGCTGCATGCCATGGTTTCGCGCCACGGTCGTGGAAATTTAAACCGACTGTAACATTCCAGGTCCGATTTTAAACCACAAAATCCGCGAAACTGGAAGTTAAGATAGAACCGACAATTCATCTCAAATTATAATTAACTTCAATGCCTATATGAGACGTCACTAAAAGTGATTAGAGACAGCCGTACAAAAACACAAAAAGAAAAGAGAGAGATTTTGACAGACCAGATGGATAGAAAACTCATCGTTGGAGAATCCAACTGATCATGTGTACCATCGCCAGAGGAAAAGAAGTTTATGCATGACCGACGATTCCGACATTCTATTGATCCAAACTCCACTATGAGCTAAGACGTGATATAAGATTTTCATCATATATTTATATATATTTATTTCAATGAGTATTCGGTTTAAAGATGAAATAAAAGATTGAATTGTGTATAGTGTTTAGAGTTATAGTTATTTGTTGCAAACATAATTGTCATGTATTTAGTGTTTTATATTGTGTATTATAAATAAAAAAAAGAACTTAAAACATATTAGAAATTTATTCGAATCATTATTGTAAAGAAGTTAATTGTTTAAGGAAGGTAAATTATTTATAGTTTATTATGGTGTAGCAAAATAAACTATGATAAATTAATTAGTTGAAATAAAGTAATATGATTATTAGACAAATATTAAATTTTGAGCTTAAGTAAATATAATATTTGATTTATTTAATATGGGAATAAATTTTAGCAAAACGTGTTGTTCACGTAACGGGAATATGGTGGATTTGAAAATCTTTAGTCCTTTTAACTGCGTTTATGGATGTTGGGCTATGATAACATCGGTGTTAAGTCATAGTTCATCAACATCTGGCAGAACGGAAACAACTAGCGTTCTACGTGGCAGGAGCTTGACGTGAGTAATTAGACGAACGTGGCATTGGTGGAAAGCAGACATGACTTTGGTGGTTCCAAATCCTTAAACCGACTTTGTTGAAGATGAGGAAGGATTTTTTTGTCGCTTAGAGGAGCATGGTTTAAGTATAAATAGCTCGTTATTATTGCTGTTTTTCTTATTCAATCGTACTAATTTTCATTAGTAAAAGAAATATTTATCAAGATTAGATAGATACATGTATAATGTAGATCTGTGGATAGGTGTGATCATTGCACTCAATAATTATATTACTCATGCCTACTTTTGAATGCACGTGAGTTTGAATAGTAGTGGTGCAGGTGACTCAAGATGGTGTTACGTTTTGGAAGTTTTTAGATATTATTTATTTCAAAACTTTTAATATTGTTGAATTTTTGAAGTTGTTGTTTTACATTTTAAAATAATTTTAAATCTGGTTTTGAAGCAGAATTCTTTTAACAAAAGTTAATATTTAGATTTTATTTGTTAAATGCGGTTTCAAATAAATTATAAGTTGAGAACGAGACGATGACATATGTCATGTATTTTGTAGACAGGTGTGACAATTTTTGATATCAGAGTTAGGTTGCTACTCTGGTTTTGACTTGGAGAGTTTTTTTTATAAAGTTTTGTAGTTAAAAAATCATTTTTCTAAAAAAAGGAAAAGAAACATATATTCTAAATTTGAGAGCACCACTCAGAGTACTTTTCATGTTGTCATTTAATCTTTGCTGATTTATAATACTATTGGATGTGAAGTCTAAATTGGATGTCTATGTGGATATTATGCATTCAAGGAGAGTTAATTGGAGGTTTAGTGTGCATGGTGGAGATCGTGAATGCAACCATATTGATCTGCTGCTTGAGCAGGAAGGTGTCACTCTAGTTCCATAACCAACTGTTTTTGCTCGTGTGGTGGTTTATGCGGTGCTAAGTGTAGTTGTGATGCAAGTTATGCCTGAGGTGTTAGGACTATTTTTGTAGCAAGTTCCAGGAGAAAACCTGTATCAGGAGTTACAGTGCCTCAACAGGGAGCTCTAAAGCTTGCTACCCCAGAACCTCCTGTTCAAGAGGTTGTGGCACTTCAATACCCACCGCCGTCTATTCTAGTGCCAAGGATGCTAGTACGGGATAAGGAGCCCACATATTGGGATGCTTTGAATATATTAAGGAATTTGAACACAAACATTTTTAATGGACGAATCACCCGATTGCAGAACACAATGATGCGAACCTCCCAAGGAATGCACTTCTGGATGCGGTTGAGATAAGCTTTTCAACAGAATGAATCGAAATTCAATCTGTTCAAAGGTTGTGGATTGAAGGGTCACACAGTAGCTGCGGAAAGACTACTGATTTACCTAAGATAATAGCTTAGATATTACACACTAAGGCTACTAAATGTTGACTGAAGGATATTACACACCGACAATCAGATTAAGAAGAGAATCACTCTCAAACTTAAGAAAAGAAGCTGTTTTTATTTGAAACGTTGAGTGATCAAGTTTATAACTCAAAGCCCCTATTTATACT
>JAENJI010001309.1:0-29460 GCA_018901935.1 Pugionium cornutum | reverse complement strand
CAAAATTTAGGGTTTAGAGTATTATTTGTGACTAATTTGCTACCACTTTGCCATTGTATTGGCAATGTGGTGGCATTTCAGTCACAAAAATTAAACGTGGTCGCAAATCAGTCACAAATTTGCGACTGATTTGCGACCACATTCTAAAAAAATTGATGTGAAGTCGCAAATCAGTCGCAAATATGCGACTAATTTGCGACCACATATTGTAAATTCACATTTCCCTTAACTATTTTCCACATTTAAAACTTGTATTTCTATGCTAATGAGACTACTAACCGTTATAAGTGATAACATATATTGAAAACCATATTTCTAATGATTTCATATTTAGAAAACATTTGAAATGTATATAAGAAGTATAAGGTTAAGTAAATTACTTAAGTGTTTTAGGTAAGTTATTTGAAAATTTGGGAAATGTTATTGTTTTCATAGTAATTGATATTTGTATAACTTATAATCAATTAATCAATCTTATATAATTATATGTATTCATCAAAGTCTCAAAATTTAGGGTTTAGGGTATTATTTGTGACTCATTTGCCACCACTTTGCCATTGTATTGGAAATGTGGTGGCATTTCAGTAACAAAAATTAAACATGGTCGGAAATTGGTTGCAAATTTGCCACTGATTTGCGACCACATTCTAAAAATTTGATGTGAAGTCGCAAATCAGTCGCAAATTTGCGACTAATTTGCGACCACATATTGTAAATTCACATTTCCCCTAAATATTTTCCACATTTAAAACTTGTATTTCTATACTAATGAGACTACTAACCATTATAAGTGATAACATATATTGAAAACCATATTTCTAATGATTTCATATTTAGAAAACATTTGAAATGTATATAAGAAGTATAAGGTTAAGTAAATTTGTTAAGTGTTTTAGGTAAGTTATTTGAAAATTTGGGAAATGTTATTGTTTTCATAGTAATTGAAATTTGTATAACTTATAATCAATTAATCAATCTTATATAATTATATGTATTCATCAAAATCTCAAAATTTAGGGTTTAGTGATTTGCCACCACTTTTAAAAAATTAAACGAAATCAGTCGCAAATTTGCCACCCATTTGATCACATTCTAAAATTTGATGTGAAGAAATCAGCGCAAATTTGCAAAATTTAATTTGCGACCACATATTGTAAATTCACATTTCTCCTAAGTATTTTCCACATTTAAAACTCTTATTTCTATACTAATGAGACAACTAACCATTATAAGTGATAACATATATTGAAAACCATATTTCTAATGATTTCATATTTAGAAAACATTTGAAATGTATATAAGAAGTATAAGGTTAAGTAAATTTGTTAAGTGTTTTAGGTAAGTTATTTGAAAATTTGGGAAATGTTATTGTTTTTATAGTAATTGAAATTTGTATAACTTATAATCAATTAATCAATCTTATATAATTATATGTATTCATAAAAATCTCAAAATTTAGGGTTTAGGGTAATATTTGTGATTAATTTGCCACCACTTTGCTACTGTATTGGCAATGTGGTGGCATTTCAGTCACACAAATTAAACGTGGTCGCAAATAAGTCGCAAATTTGCCACTGATTTGCGATCACATTCTAATATTTGATGTGAAGTCGCAAATTAGTCAAATTTGCGACTAATTTGCGACCACATATTGTAAATTCGCATTTCCCCTAAGTAGTTTTCACATTTAAAACTTGTATTTCTATACTAATGAGACTACTAACCATTATAAGTGATAACTTATATTGAAAACCATATTTCTAATGATTTCATATTTAGAAAACATTTGAAATGTATATAAGAAGTATAAGGTTAAGTAAATTTGTTAAGTGTTTTAGGTAAGTTATTTCAAAATTTGGGAAATGTTATTGTTTTCATAGTAATTGAAATTTGTATAACTTATAATCAATTAATCAATCTTGTATAATAATATGTATTCATCAAAATCTCAAAATTTAGGGTTTAGGGTATTATTTGTGACTGATTTGCCACCACTTTGCCACTGTATTGGCAATGTGGTTCGATTTAAATTTAATGTATGCATAAATCACTAATTAGCGACTGATTACATTCAAAAATGATTGATTAAGAAATCGGCCGCTAATTAGCGTTGATTTGCCACCACATATTGTAAATTCACATTTCCCCTAAGTATTTTCCACATTTAAAACTTGTATTTCTATACTAATGAGACTACTATCCATTATAAGTGATAACATATATTGAAAACCATATTTCTAATGATTTCATATTTAGAAAACATTTGAAATGTATATAAGAAGTATAAGGTTAAGTAAATTTGTTAAGTGTTTTAGGTAAGTTATTTGAAAATTTGGGAAATGTTATTGTTTTTATAGTAATTGAAATTTGTATAACTTATAATCAATTAATCAATCTTATATAATTATATGTATTCATCAAAATCTCAAATTTAGGGTTTAGGGTAATATTTGTGACTAATTTGCCACCACTTTGCTACTGTATTGGCAATGTGGTGGCATTTCAGTCACACAAATTAAACGTGGTCGCAAATAAGTCGCAAATTTGCCACTGATTTGCGATCACATTCTATTAATTTGATGTGAAGTCGCAAATCAGTCAAATTTGCGACTAATTTGCGACCACATATTGTAAATTCACATTTCCCCTAAGTATTTTCCACATTTAAAACTTGTATTTCTATACTAATGAGACTACTAACCATTATAAGTGATAACATATATTGAAAACCATATTTCTACTGATTTCATATTTAGAAAACATTTGGAATGTATATAAGAAGTATAAGGTTAAGTAAATTTGTTAAGTGTTTGAGGTAAGTTATTTGAAAATTTGGGAAATGTTATTGTTTTCATAGTAATTGAAATTTGTATAACTTATATTCAATTAATCAATCTTATATAATTATATGTATTCATCAAAATCTCAAAATTTAGGGTTTAGGGTATTATTTGTGATTGATTTGCCACCACTTTGCCACTGTATTGGCAATGTGGTTCGATTTAAATTTAATGTATGCATAAATCACTAATTAGCGACTGATTACATTCAAAAATGATTGATTAAGAAATCGGCCGCTAATTAGCGTTGATTTGCTAACCACATATTGTAAATTCACATTTCCCCTAAGTATTTTCCACATTTAAAACTTGTATTTCTATACTAATGAGACTACTAACCATTATAAGTGATAACATATATTGAAAACCATATTTCTAATGATTTCATATTTAGAAAACATTTGAAATGTATATAAGAAGTATAAGGTTAAGTAAATTTGTTAAGTGTTTTAGGTAAGTTATTTGAAAATTTGGGAAATGTTATTGTTTTCATAGTAATTGAAATTTGTATAACTTATAATTAATTAATCAATCTTATATAATTATATGTATTCATCAAAATCTCAAAATTTAGGGTTTAGGGTATTATTTGTGGCCGATTTGCCACCACTTTGCCACTATATTGGCAATGTGGTGGCATTTCATTATCAAAAATTAAACGTGGCAAATCAGTGAAATTTGCCACTGATTTACACATTCTAAAATTTGATGTGAAGTCAAAATCAGTCGCAAATTTGCGACTAATTTGCGACCACATATTGTAAATTCACATTTCCCTAAGTATTTTCCACATTTAAAACTTGTATTTCTATACTGCTCAGACTACTAACCATTATAAGTGATACCATATATTGAAAACCATATTTCTAATGATTTCATATTTAGAAAATATTTGAAATGTATATAAGAAGTATAAGGTTAAGTAAATTTGTTAAGTGTTTTAGGTAAGTTATTTGAAAATTTGGGAAATGTTATTGTTTTTATAGTAATTGAAATTTGTATAACTTATAATCAATTAATCAATCTTATATAATTATATGTATTCATAAAAATCTCAAAATTTAGGGTTTAGGGTAATATTTGTGATTAATTTGCCACCACTTTGCTACTGTATTGGCAATGTGGTTCGATTTAAATTTAATGTATGCATAAATCACTAATTAGCGACTGATTACATTCAAAAATGATTGATTAAGAAATCGGCCGCTAATTAGCGTTGATTTGCCACCACATATTGTAAATTCACATTTCCCCTAAGTATTTTCCACATTTAAAACTTGTATTTCTATGCTAATGAGACTACTAACCGTTATAAGTGATAACATATATTGAAAACCATATTTCTAATGATTTCATATTAAGAAAACATTTGAAATGTATATAAGAAGTATAAGGTTAAGTAAATTTGTTAAGTGTTTTAGGTAAGTTATTTGAAAATTTGGGAAATGTTATTGTTTTCATCGTAATTGAAATTTGTATAACTTATAATCAATTAATCAATCTTATATAATTATATGTATTCATCAAAATCTCAAAATTTAGGGTTTAGGGTATTATTTGTGACTGATTTGCCACCACTTTGCCACTGTATTGGCAATGTGGTGGCATTTCAGTAACAAAAATTAAACGTGGTCGCAAATAAGTCGCAAATTTGCCACTGATTTGCGACCACATTCTAAAAATTTGATGTGAAGTCGCAAAATTGCGACTAATTTGCGACCACATATTGTAAATTCACATTTCCCCTAAGTATTTTCCACATTTAAAACTTGTATTTCTATACTAATGAGACTACTAACCATTATAAGTGATAACATATATTGAAAACCATATTTCTAATGATTTGATATTTAGAAAACATTTGAAATGTATATAAGAAGTATTAGGTTAAGTAAATTTGTTAAGTGTTTTAGGTAAGTTATTTGAAAATTTGGGAAATGTTATTGTTTTCATCTGAATTGAAATTTGTATAACTTATAATCAATTAATCAATCTTATATAATTATATGTATTCATCAAAATCTCAAAATTTAGGGTTTAGGGTATTATTTGTGATTGATTTGCCACCACTTTGCCACTGTATTAGCAATGTGGTTCGATTTAAATTTAATGTATGCATAAATCACTAATTAGCGACTGATTACATTCAAAAATGATTGATTAAGAAATCGGCCGCTAATTAGCGTTGATTTGCGACCACATATTGTAAATTCATATTTCCCCTAAGTATTTTCCACATTTAAAACTTGTATTTCTATACTAATGAGACTACTAACCATTATAAGTGATAACATATATTGAAAACAATATTTCCAATGATTTCATATTTAGAAAACATTTGAAATATATATAAGAAGTATAAGGTTAAGTAAATTTGTTAAGTGTTTTAGGTAAGTTAATTGAAAATTTGGGAAATGTTATTGTTTTCATAGTAATTGAAATTTGTATAACTTATAATCAATTAATCAAGCTTATATAATTATATGTATTCATCAAAATCTCAAAATTTAGGGTTTAGGGTATTATTTGTGACTGATTTGCCACCACTTTGCCATTGTATTGGCAATGTGGTGGCATTTCAGTAACAAAAATTAAACATGGTCGGAAATCAGTCGCAAATTTGGCACTGATTTGCGAAAACATTCTAAAAATTTGATGTGAAGTCGCAAATCAGTCGTAAATTTGCGACTACTTTGCCACCGCATATTGTAAATTCACATTTCCCCTAAAAATTTTTCACATTTAAAACTTGTATTTCTATACTAATGAGACTACTAACCGTTATAAGTGATAACATATATTGAAAACCATATTTCTAATGATTTCATATTTAGAAAACATTTGAAATGTATATAAGAAGTATAAGGTTAAGTAAATTACTTAAGTGTTTTAGGTAAGTTATTTGAAAATTTGGGAAATGTTATTGTTTTCATAGTAATTGAAATTTGTATAACTTATAATCAATTAATCAATCTTATATAATTATATGTATTCATCAAAGTCTCAAAATTTAGGGTTTAGGGTATTATTTGTGACTCATTTGCCACCACTTTGCCATTGTATTGGAAATGTGGTGGCATTTCAGTAACAAAAATTAAACATGGTCGGAAATCAGTCGCAAATTTGCCACTGATTTGCGACTACATTCTAAAAATTTGATGTGAAGTCGCAAATCAGTCGCAAATTTGCGACTAATTTGCGACCACATATTGTAAATTCGCATTTCCCCTAAGTATTTTTCACATTTAAAACTTGTATTTCTATACTAATGAGACTACTAAGTATTATAAGTGATAACATATATTGAAAACCATATTTCTAATGATTTCATATTTAGAAAACATTCGAAATGTATATAAGAAGTATAAGGTTAAGTAAATTTGTTAAGTGTTTTAGATATGATATTTGAAAATTTGGGAAATGTTATTGTTTTCATAGTAATTGAAATTTGTATAACTTATAATCAATTAATCAATCTTATATAATTATATATATTCATCAAAATCTCAAAATTTAGTGTTTAGGTTATTATTTGTGACTAATTTGCCACCACTTTGCCACTGTATTGGCAATGTGGTGGCATTTCAGTAACAAAAACTAAACGTGGTCGTAAATAAGTCGCAAATTTGCCACTGATTTGCAACCACATTCTAAAAATTTGATGTGAAGTCGCAAATCAGTCGCAAATTTGAGACTAATTTGCGACCACATATTGTAAATTTGCATTTCCCCTAAGTATTTTCAACATTTAAAACTTGTATTTCTATACTAATGAGACTACTAACCATTATAAGTGATAACATATATTGAAAACAATATTTCTAATGATTTCATATTTAGAAAACATTTGAAATGTATATAAAAAGAATAAGGTTAAGTAAATTTGTTAAGTGTTTTAGGTAAGTTATTTGAAAATCTGGGAAATGTTATTGTTTTCATAGTAATTGAAATTTGTATAACTTATAATCAATTAATCAATCTTATATAATTATATGTATTCATCAAAATCTCAAAATTTAGGGTTTAGGGTATTATTTGTGACTGATTTGCCACCACTTTGCCACTGTATTGGCAATGTGGTGGCATTTCAGTAACAAAAATTAAACGTGGTCGGAAATCAGTCGCAAATTTGCCACCGATTTGCGACCACATTCTAAAAATTTGATGTCAAGTCGCAAATCAGTCGCAAATTTGCAATTAATTTGCGACCACATATTGTAAATTCACATTTCCCCTAAGTATTTTCCACATTTAAAACTTGTATTTCTATACTAATGAGACTACTAACCATTATAAGTGATAACATATATTGAAAACCATATTTCTAATGATTTCATATTTAGAATACATTTGAAATGTATATAAGAAGTACAAGGTTAAGTAAATTTGTTAAGTGTTTTACGTAAGTTATTTGAAAATTTGGGAAATGTTATTGTTTTCATAGTAATTGAAATTTGTATAACTTATAATCAATTAATTAATCTTACATAATTATATGTATTCATCAAAATCTCAAAATTTAGGGTTTAGGATATTATTTGTGACTGATTTGCCACCACTTTGCCACTGTATTGGCAATGTGGTGGCATTTTAGTAACAAATTTTTAAACGTGGTCGGAAATCAGTCGCAAATTTGCCACTGATTTGCGACTACATTCTAAAAATTTGATGTGAACTCGCAAATCAGTCCAAATTTGCGACTAATTTGCGACCACATATTGTAAATTCACATTTCCCCTAAGTATTTTCCACATTTAAAACTTGTATTTCTATACTAATGAGACTACTAACCATTATAAGTGATAACATATATTGAAAACCATATTTCTAGTGATTTCATATTTAGAAAAGATTTGAAATGTATATAAGAAGTATAAGGTTAAGTAAATTTGTTAAGTGTTTTAGGTAAGTTATTTGAAAATTTGGGAAATGTTATTGTTTTCATAGTAATTGAAATTTGTATAACTTATAATCAATTAATCAATCTTATATAATTATATTTATTCATCAAAATCTCAAAATTTAGGGTTTAGGTATTATTTGTGACTGATTTGCTACGACTTTGCCACTGCATTGGCAATGTGGTTCGATTTAAATTTAATGTATGCATAAATCACTAATTAGCGACTGATTACATTCAAAAATGATTGATTAAGAAATCGGCCGCTAATTAGCGTTGATTTGCGACCACATATTGTAAATTCATATTTCCCCTAAGTATTTTCCACATTTCAAACTTGTATTTCTATACTAATGAGACTACTAACCATTATAAGTGATAACATATATTGAAAACCATATTTCTAATGATTTCATATTTAGAAAACATTTGAAATGTATATAAGAAGTATAAGGTTAAGTAAATTTGTTAAATCTTTTAGGTAAGTTATTTGAAAATTTGGGAAATATTATTGTTTTCATAGTAATTGAAATTTGTATAACTTATAATCAATGAATCAATCTTATATAATTTATATGTATTCATTAAAATCTCAAAATTTAGGGTTTAGGGTATTATTTGTGAATGATTTGCCACCACTTTGCCACTATATTGGCAATGTGGTGGGATTTCATTATCAAAAATTAAACGTATTAGCAAATCAGTCAAAATTTGCCAGATTTGCGACCACATTCTAAAAATTTGATGTGAAGTCAAATCAGTCTAAATTTGCACTAATTTAGACCACATATTGTAAATTCACATTTCTAAGTATTTTCCACATTTAAAACTTGTATTTCTATACTAATGAGACTACTAACCATTATAAGTGATAACATATATTGAAAACCATATTTCTAATGATTTCATATTTAGAAAACATTTGAAATGTATATAAGTATAAGGTTAAGTAAATTTGTTAAGTGTTTTAGGTAAGTTATTTGAAAATTTGGGAAATGTTATTGTTTTCATAGTAATTGAAATTTGTATAACTTATAATCAATTAATCAATCTTATATAATTATATGTATTCATCAAAATCTCAAAATTTAGGGTTTAGGTATTATTTAGACTGATTTGCCACCACTTTGCCACTGTATTGGCAATGTGGTGGCATTTCAGACAAAAATTAAACGTCGCAAAATCAGTGTAAATTTGCCAGCTGATTTACCACATTCTAAAAATTTGATGTGAAGTCAAATCAGTCGCAAATTTGCAACTAATTTGCCACCACATATTGTAAATTCATATTTCCCCTAAGTATTTTCCACATTTAAAACTTGTATTTCTATACTAATGAGACTACTAACCATTATAAGTGATAACATATATTGAAAACCATATTTCTACTGATTTCATATTTAGAAAACATTTGGAATGTATATAAGAAGTATAAGGTTAAGTAAATTTGTTAAGTGTTTGAGGTAAGTTATTTGAAAATTTGGGAAATGTTATTGTTTTCATAGTAATTGAAATTTGTATAACTTATATTCAATTAATCAATCTTATATAATTATATGTATTCATCAAAATCTCAAAATTTAGGGTTTAGGGTATTATTTGTGATTGATTTGCCACCACTTTGCCACTGTATTGGCAATGTGGTGGCATTTCAAAGAATAAAATTAAACGTGGTCGAAATCAGTCAAAATTTGCCACTGATTTGAATTACATTCTAAAAATTTGATGTGAAGTCGCAAATCAGTCCAAAATTTGCACTAATTTGACCACATATTGTAAATTCACATTTCCCTAAGTATTTTCCACATTTAAAACTTGTATTTCTATACTAATGAGACTACTAACCATTATAAGTGATAACATATATTGAAAACCATATTTCTAATGATTTCATATTTAGAAAACATTTGAAATGTATATAAGAAGTATAAGGTTAAGTAAATTTGTTAAGTGTTTTAGGTAAGTTATTTGAAAATTTGGGAAATGTTATTGTTTTCATAGTAATTGAAATTTGTATAACTTATAATCAATTAATCAATCTTATATAATTATATGTATTCATCATAATCTCAAAATTTAGGGTTTAGGGTATTATTTGTGATGATTTGCCACCACTTTGCCACTTGTATTGGCAATGTGGTGGCATTTCAATACAAAAATTAAACGTGTAAATAAATCGCAAAATTTGCCACTGATTTGCGACCACATTCTAAAAATTTGATGTGAAGTTGCAAATCAGTTGCAAATTTGCGACCAATTTGCGACCACATATTGTAAATTCACATTTCCACTAAGTTTTTTCCACATTTAAAACTTGTATTTCTATACTAATGAGACTACTAACCATTATAAGTGATAACATATATTGAAAACCATATTTCTAATGATTTCATATTAAGAAAACATTTGAAATGTATATAAGAAGTATAAGGTTAAGTAAATTTGTTAAGTGTTTTAGGTAAGTTATTTGAAAATTTGGGAAATGTTATTGTTTTCATAGTAATTGAAATTTGTATAACTTATAATCAATTAATCAATCTTGTATAATTATATGTATTCATCAAAATCTCAAAATTTAGGGTTTTGGGTATTATTTGTGACTGATTTGCCACCACTTTGCCACTGTATTGGCAATGTGGAGGCATTTCCGTACCAAAAATTAAACGTGGTCGCAAATAAGTCGCGAATTTGCCACTGATTTGCGACCACATTCTAAAAATTTGATGTGAAGTCGCAAATCAGTCACAAATTTGCGACTAATTTGCGACCACATATTGTAAATTCACATTTCCCCTAAGTATTTTCCACATTTAAAACTTGTATTTCTATACTAATGAGACTACTAACCATTATAAGTGATAACATATATTGAAAACCATATTTCTAATGATTTCATATTTAGAAAACATTTGAAATGTATATAAAAAGTATAAGGTTAAGTAAATTTGTTAAGTGTTTTAGGTAAGTTATTTGAAAATTTGGGAAATGTTATTGTTTTCATAGTAATTGAAATTTGTATAACTTATAATCAATTAATCAATCTTATATAATTATATGTATTCATCAAAATCTCAAAATTTAGGGTTTAGGGTATTATTTGTGACGATTTGCCACCACTTTGCCACTGTATTGGCAATGTGGTGGCATTTCAGAATAAAATTAAACGTGGTCGTAAATCAGTCGCAAATTTGCCACTGATTTGCACACCACATTCTAAAAATTTGATGTGAAGTCTAAATCAGTCGCAAATTTGCACTAATTTGACCACATATTGTAAATTCACATTTCCCCTAAGTATTTTCCACATTTAAAACTTGTATTTCTATACTAATGAGACTACTAACCATTATAAGTGATAACATATATTGAAATCCATATTTCTAGTGATTTCATATTTAGAAAAGATTTGAAATGTATATAAGAAGTATAAGGTTAAGTAAATTTGTTAAGTGTTTTAGGTAAGTTATTTGAAAATTTGGGAAATGTTATTGTTTTCATAGTAATTGAAATTTGTATAACTTATAATCAATTAATCAATCTTATATAATTATATGTATTCATCAAAATCTCAAAATTTAGGGTTTAGGGTATTATTTGTGATTGATTTGCCACCACTTTGCAACCGCATTGGCAATGTGGTCGATTTAAATTTAATGTATGCATAAATCACTAATTAGCGACTGATTACATTCTAAAAATTTGATGTGAAGTCTCAAATTAGTCGCAAATTTGCGACTAACTTGCGACCACATATGGTAAATTCACATTTCCCCTAAGTATTTTCCACATTTAAAACTTGTATTTCTATACTAATGAGACTACTAACCATTATAAGTGATAACATATATTGAAAACCATATTTCTAATGATTTCATATTTAGAAAACATTTGAAATGTATATAAGAAGTATAAGGTTAAGTAAATTTGTTAAGTGTTTTAGGTAAGTTATTTGAAAATTTGGGAAATGTTATTGTTTTCATAGTAATTGAAATTTGTATAACTTATAATCAATTAATCAATCTTATATAATTATATGTATTCATCAAAATCTCAAAATTTAGGGTTTAGGGTATTATTTGTGACTGATTTGCCACCACTTTGCCACTTTATTGGCAATGTGGTGGCATTTCAGTAACAAAAATTAAACGTGGTCGCAAATAAGTCGCAAATTTGCCACTGATTTGCGACCACATTCTAAAAATTTGATTGAAGCGCAAATCAGTCGCAAATTTGCACCACATATGGTAAATTCACATTTCCCCTAAGTATTTTCCACATTTAAAACTTGTATTTCTATACTAATGAGACTACTAACCATTATAAGTGATAACATATATTGAAAACCATATTTCTAATGATTTCATATTTAGAATACATTTGAAATGTATATAAGAAGTATAAGGTTAAGTAAATTTGTTGAGTGTTTTAGGTAAGTTATTTGAAAATTTGGGAAATGTTATTGTTTTCATAGTAATTGAAATTTGTATAACTTATAATCAATTAATCAATCTTATATAATTATATGTATTCATTAAAATCTCAAAATTTAGAGTTTAGGGTATTATTTGTGACTGATTTGCCACCACTTTGCCACTGTATTGGCAATGTGGTGGCATTTCAGTAACAAAAATTAAACGTGGTAGCAAATCAGTCGCAAATTTGCGGCTGATTTGCGACCACATTCTAAAAATTTGATGTGAAGTCTCAAATCAGTCGCAAATTTGTGACTAATTTGCGACCACATATGATAAATTCACATTTCCCCTAAGTATTTTCCACATTTAAAACTTATATTTCTATACTAATGAGACTACTAAGCATTATAAGTGATAACATATATTGAAAACCATATTTCTAATGATTTCATATTTAGAAAACATTTGAAATGTATATAAGAAGTATAAGGTTAAGTAAATTTGTTAAGTGTTTTAGGTAAGTTATTTGAAAATTTGGGAAATGTTATTGTTTTCATCGTAATTGAAATTTGTATAACTTATAATCAATTAATCAATCTTATATAATTATATGTATTCATCAAAATCTCAAAATTTAGGGTTTAGGGTATTATTTGTGACTGATTTGCCACCACTTTGCCACTGTATTGGCAATGTGGTGGCATTTTAGTAACAAAAATTAAAAGTAGTCGGAAATAAGTCGCAAATTTGCCACCGATTTGCGACCACTTTCTAAAAATTTGATGTCAAGTCGCAAATCAGTCACAAATTTGCAATTAATTTGCGACCACATATTGTAAATTCACATTTCCCCTAAGTATTTTCCACATTTAAAACTTGTATTTCTATACTAATGAGACTACTAACCATTATAAGTGATAACATATATTGAAAACCATATTTCTAATGATTTCATATTTAGAAAACATTTGAAATGTATATAAGAAGTATAAGGTTAAGTAAATTTGTTAAGTGTTTTAGGTAAGTTATTTGAAAATTTGGGAAATGTTATTGTTTTCATAGTAATTGAAATTTGTATAACTTATAATCAATTAATCAATCTTATATAATTATATGTATTCATCAAAATCTCAAAATTTAGGGTTTAGGTATTATTTGTGACTGATTTGCCACCACTTTGCCACTGTATTGGCAATGTGGTGGCATTTCAGTAACAAAAATTAAACGTGGTCGCAAATCAGTCGCAAATTTGCCACTGATTTGCAACCACATTCTAAAAATTTGATGTGAAGTCAAAATCAGCAAATTTGCAACTAATTTGTGACCACATATGGTAAATTCACATTTCCTAAGTATTTTCCACATTTAAAACTTGTATTTCTATACTAATGAGACTACTAACCATTATAAGTGATAACATATATTGAAAACCATATTTCTAATGATTTCATATTTAGAAAACATTTGAAATGTATATAAGAAGTATAAGGTTAAGTAAATTTGTTAAGTGTTTTAGGTAAGTTATTTGAAAATTTGGGAAATGTTATTGTTTTCATAGTAATTGAAATTTGTATAACTTATAATCAATTAATCAATCTTATATAATTATATGTATTCATCAAAATCTCAAAATTTAGGTTTAGGGTATTATTTGTGATTTGCCACCACTTTGCCATGTATTGGCAATGTGGTGGCATTTCAGTCACAAAAATTAAACGTGGTCACAAATCAGTCGCAAATTTGCCACTGATTTGCGACCACATTCTAAAAATTTGATGTGAAGTCGCAAATCAGTCGCAAATTTGCGACTAATTTGCGACCACATATGGTAAATTCACATTTCCCCTAAGTATTTTCCACATTTAAAACTTGTATTTCTATACTAATGAGACTACTAACCATTATAAGTGATAACATATATTGAAAACCATATTTCTAATGATTTCATATTTAGAAAACATTTGAAATGTATATAAGAAGTATAAGGTTAAGTAAATTTGTTAAGTGTTTTAGGTAAGTTATTTGAAAATTTGGGAAATGTTATTGTTTTCATAGTAATTGAAATTTGTATAACTTATAATCAATTAATCAATCTTATATAATTATATGTATTCATCAAAATCTCAAAATTTAGGGTTTAGGGTATTATTTGTGACTGATTTGCCACCACTTTGCCACTGTATTGGCAATGTGGTGGCATTTCAGTAACAAAAATTAAACGTGGTCGGAAATCATTCGCAAATTTGCCACTGATTTCACATTCAAATTTGATTGAAGTCGCAAATCAATTGTAAATTTGTGACTAATTTGCGACCACATATGGTAAATTCACATTTCCCCTAAGTATTTTCCACATTTAAAACTTGTATTTCTATACTAATGAGACTACTAACCATTATAAGTGATAACATATATTGAAAACCATATTTCTAATGATTTCATATTTAGAAAATATTTGAAATGTATATAAGAAGTATAAAGTTAAGTAAATTTGTTAAGTGTTTTAGGTAAGTTATTTGAAAATTTGGGAAATGTTATTGTTTTCATAGTAATTGAAATTTGTATAACTTATAATCAATTAATCAATCTTATATAATTATATGTATTCATCAAAATCTCAAAATTTAGGGTTTAGGGTATTATTTGTGACTGATTTGCCACCACTTTGCCACTGTATTGGCAATGTGGTAGCATTTAAGTCACAAAAATTAAACGTGGTCACAAATCAGTCGTAAATTTGCCACTGATTTGCGACCACGTTCTAAAAATTTGATGTGAAGTCGCAAATCAGTCGCAAATTTGTGACTAATTTGCGACCACATATGGTAAATTCACATTTCCCCTAAGTATTTTCCACATTTAAAACTTATATTTCTATACTAATGAGACTACTAACTATTATAAGTGATAACATATATTGAAAACCATATTTCTATTGATTTCATATTTAGAAAACATTTGAAATGTATATAAGAAGTATAAGGTTAAGTAAATTTGTTGAGTGTTTTAGGTAAGTTATTTGAAAATTTGGGAAATGTTATTGATTTCATAGTAATTGAAATTTGTATAACTTATAATCAATTAATCAATCTTATATAATTATATGTATTCATCAAAATCTCAAAATTTAGGGTTTAGGATATTATTTGTGACTGATTTGCCACCACTTTGCCACTGTATTGGCAATGTGGTGGCATTTCAGTAACAAAAATTAAACGTGGTCGGAAATCTGTCGCAAATTTTCCACTGATTTGCGACCACGTTCTAAAAATTGGATGTGAAGTCGCAAATCAGTCGCATATTTGCAACTAATTTGCGACCACATATGGTAAATTCACATTTTCCCTAAGTATTTTCTACATTTAAAACTTGTATTTCTATACTAATGAGACTACTAACCATTATAAGTGATAACATATATTGAAAACCATATTTCTAATGATATCATATTTAGAAAACATTTGAAATGTATATAAGAAGTATAAGGTTAAGTAAATTTCTTAAGTGTTTTAGGTAAGTTATTTGAAAATTTGGGAAATGTTATTGTTTTCATAGTAATTGAAATTTTTATAACTTATAATCAATTAATCAATCTTATATAATTATATGTATTCATCAAAATCTCAAAATTTAGGGTTTAGGGTATTATTTGTGACTGATTTGCCACCGTTTTGCCACTTCATTGGCAATGTGGTGGCATTTCAGTCACAAAAATTAAACATGGTCGCAAATCAGTTGTAAATTTGCGACTCATTTGCGACCACGTGTAATAAATTCAATATATGTAAATGTAGTCGCAAATCAGTCGCAAATTTGGGACTGATTTGCGACTACGCGTGATACATTAAATATATGTGAATGTGGTGGTAAATCAGTCGCAAATTTGCGACTGATTTGCGACCACATTTACAGTTTTCGATAACTGAACAGGTGGTCGTAAATCAGTCGCAAATTTGCGAGTGATTTGCGACCACCATTTTATTTGGTGGGAGTTTGAAAGTTTTCGGAAATTTAACTCCTCCCAAATTAATTGGTGGTAGCAAATCAGTCGCAAATTGTATACAAAAACTGTATACGTGGTAGCAAATCAGTCGCAAATTTGTGACTGGTTTGCGACCACCAATTAATTTGGTGGGAGTTTGAACGTTTTTGTTTCCCACCAAATTAATTGGTAGTCGCAAATCAGTCTTAAATTTGCGACTGATTTGTGACTACTTCAATTTCGCCACTGATTTGCGACCACATCCGTGGTCGCAAAAAAAAACTATAAAAACACGAAGGTTTTTCCTCATTTTTCACAAATCTCTCAAAACTTCATAATCAAAATCCTCTCTAAACACAAATATTTTACAAAAAATGGCAAGTAGCGGTAGGTCGTTAAGCGGTCGTGGAAGACGATCTATCGGATCATCTTCCGGCCGAGGAACCTCTTCGGCCTTCACGAACCCTTCACCATCCGCTAATAGAGCGACATCCCGCCTCCCTCCCAAATATACCTTTATCCCTCACTCCGTTCCTGAAACCCAAACACCTCCACAGTTTCAAGAATCGGATGAACATGTGGAGGAAGAAATTTCCGACTGCGAAACGGGAACGGATGAACAAATTATCACTTTTGATAGTTTGTTACAAACTCCGGGCCATGAGCAGTATTTGACAGTGCTGTCTCCACAAGCGGCTCCCAATACATTGTGGTAAGAATTTTTCTAATTAATTAATTTTTTTAATAAATATTTATTATAATTGTAATTATATTAATATAAATTTAAAAATTTCTCTGTATAATTGAACTATTAGGTTTGACCGCGATAACAGGGCTATTACCCGTCAAATCGCCAAAATTTTGAAAAATAAATTTGATGGCCCGTACTGAGAGTCAGGAAAAATATTTCATAGAGTTTGCGGTAAGTTATTTTTTAAAAAATTTTATTTATTTTATAATATTTAAATAATATGTATTAATATTTTATAATTTAATTTCAAGCAATCGTACACCTGGGATCCTCTGATCACCCCGGTGGTACAAAAAGAGTTGGAGGCCATCTGCGTAAGGCAGATGAAAGGGATGGTGAGCACGGTTCATACAACCAGAAAACGTCCCCGATGGATTTCCCTAAGTCTGTACAAAATTATGATAGGCTATTGGGGAACAGAAACATCTACCGAGAGGAGTACCAAATCCTCTCATAACCGCAACTCCGCTCGGGATGGTCTTGGCCCGCACAAACATTTGTCGGGCCAAAAATCCTATATTCAGGTCCAGCAGGAAATGGTAAGTCAAAATTTTTTATTTATTTAATTAACATTTGTGGTAGCAATTAAATAAAATTGATTTCAATATCTGTGAAAGAACATAATTTGAGACGACCAGTCTCAATAGGTGAGGTCTTTATAAAGACTCACATAGGACTGGATGGTTCGTATGTAGATTTGAAAGCAAAACAAATCTGTGAAGCATACGAACGAAACATCCAAGAGAAGATGGCGATCGTGGAGGTCGATCCAACAGAAACATCTGATGGAACCTCCCGTCCAATTGAGCTGACTCTAGAACAAAAGAATGAGATCTTCATTCAGGTAAAAAAAAATTTTCAAAGTTTTTTCTTTTAACATATTTTTGTAATTAATTAAATATTTAAAATTTGTTTTTGTTATTTTGTAGTCTTCTGTTGCGGATGAACGAGGTCGTCTTTATGGACTCGGTAGCCTCAACCGCATACAGTCTACGGGTAGACGTACTGGGGTGCAAACCAATTCACCCGAGTACGTAATGCTTCAAGAACAAAACGCGTTGATTAAACAACAAAACGCACAGATTCTGGAAAAAAGTCAGAAGATGGAAGAGCTGAACAAAGAAAATCAGAAGAAGATCTCGAGCTTGGAGATGCTCCTCCGGTATTTCCAACAGACGGATCCCGCATTTTCCTCCTATATGCGGGATAACGATTGCACATGGGAACCATCAACGGCTCCGCCCACGACCCCATTTTTGCCATCAGATTTCCAATTTCCGCCACCTGAGAATTAGATTTTTTTCATGTATTAAATAATTTTCAATAATAAATATTAGAATTTTAATTTTGTATTTCTTTTTATTCAATATTTATATTAATTAGTTCACATATTTTTCATTTAATATTATAAGATTTTTAATTCATTAATAAAAATTAATAAAAATTTAAATAATATGAATTTTAAACCATAAATTATAACTATTATATTAATATTTATGAAAAATTAACTACTATTAATATTAAAACATAAAAACATAAATTATTTTATTAATATTTCTAATTTCCAAAATTATTATTCAAATTTAAATTTACAAATATTATTTTACATTTATTTTTAAAATAATTGAAATTTTTTGAAATTAAATTAAAAAATTATTAATATTTTTTTCCAAAATATACAAAATTATTTCAATAATAATAAAAAATATAATATGTTTTTTTTAAATCTAATTACGGTGTAATCGCACATCAGTCCTAAATCAATCGCAATTTTTGCCACCGATTTGCGACTCTTTCATACATGTGGTCGCAAATCAGTCACAAAAAATTGCGACTGATTTGCGACTACAGGACAAATATAGTCGCAAATCAGTCACAATTTTTTGAGACTGATTTGCGACTACAGGACAAATGTAGTCATAAATGAGTAACAATTTTTTGTGACTAATTTGCGACTATAAGACAAATGTAGTCACAAATTAGTCACAATTTTTTGACTGATTTGCGACTATAGGAGAACCGCAGTCGCGAAACAGTCACAAAATTTTGTGACTGATTTGCGACTAAGAGAGTTGTACAGTCGCAAATCAGTCACAAAAAATTGTGACTGCTTTGCGACTACAGTTCTCCTGTAGTCGCAAATCAGTCACAAAAAATGTGACTGATTTGCGACTACATATTTAGCAACCACATATGTATTTGCAAAACAGTAGCAAAATTTGTTACGGAAATTCAGTGGCAAATTAGTCGCAAAAATAGTCACCACCTTGTGGTCGCAAATTAGTCACAAAAAGAACCACTATTTCCGTGGTCGCAAATCAGTCACAAATTTGTGATTGATTTGCGACTACTTTTTTTGCGACTAGTATTTTGCAACCACTTCACGTGGTCGCAAAGTAGTCGTAAAAAATAGTTTTGCGACTACATTGCGACCATTACCGTGGTCGTAAATTGCATGTTTTCTTGTAGTGCAATATAGAAAATTGAGCTTGCTTAACATGAGAGTTGGATGGGTGTCATTCTGAGTTCTAAATCTTAATGACGGATGATTTATTGTTTATATGTCAGGTTTATCAGCCATTAAAATTATCATTCTAAACGGATCATTGGTCCTCATTGAGTAAAGGCTTATAAATGAATTATAATGCATGACATCACGTAGTTTGGGATAGATTTAATTACTTGGGGGGCTTTGTTGTATCTATTTGAGTCTAAAATTTTGTCACAATATAGAAAATTAAACTAGCATAACATGGGTGGTTGATATAACGTGGGCGTTAGATTCATGTCACTCTGAGCTCAAAATAAAAGGTTATGGACAATATAGTGCAAACATGTCAAGTTTATAGGCCAGTTAAAATGATCATTCTAAACTGATCATTGGTGCTCATTGATTAAAACCTCATAAGTGAAGCATAATGCATGGCATCACGCAGTTCGGGATAGAATAGATTACTTGGAGGCTTTGTCGTATCTATTTCATTCCTAACTTTTGTCACAATATAAAAAATTGAGCTAGATTAACATGGAGGTTGGATTCATGTCATTCTGAGCTCTAAATCTAAATTGACGGACGAGTTATTGTGGACATGTCAAGTTGATCAGCTTGTTAAAATGATCATTCTAAACGGATCATTGGTTCTCATTGAGTAAAGGCATATAAATGAATTATAATCCACGGCATCATACAGTTTGGGATTGATTGGATTCCTTGCAGGCTTTATCATAGCTATTTCAGTCTTAAATTTTGCCACAATGTAGAAAATTGAGATAGCTTAACGTGGTGTTGGATTTGTAACAATCTAAGATCTAAATTAGAAGTTACAGATGATTTAGTGCACACATGTCAAGTTGATCGGCCGGTTCTAATGATCATTCTAAATTGATCATTGGTACTCATTGAATAAAAACTTTTAAGTGAAGCATAACGCATGGAATCATGTAGTTTGGGATAGATTGAATTACTTGGGGGCTTTGTCGTATCTATTTGAGTCTGAAATTTTTTCACAATATAGAAAATTGAACTAGCATAATGTGGGTGGTTGATATAACGTGGGCGTTGGATTCATGTTATTTTGAGCTCTAAATAAAAAGTTATGGACGATATAGTGCAAACATGTCAAGTTTATCAGCGAGTTAAAATGATCATTCTAAACTGATCATTGGTGCTCATTGATTAAAACCTCATAAGTGAAGCGTAATGCATGACATTACGCAGTTTGGGATAGATTAGACTACTTCGAGGCTTTGTCGTATCTATTTCATTCCTAACTTTTGTCACAATATAGAAAATTGAGCTAGCTTAACATGGGGGTTGGATTTGTGTCATTCTGAGCTCTAAATCTAAATTGACGGACGATTTATTGTGGACATGTCAAGTTGATCAGCCTGTTAAAATGATAATTCTAAACGGATCATTGGTTCTCATTGAGTAAAGACATATAAATGAATTATGATGCATGGCATCATACAATTTGGGATTGATTGAATTACTCGCAAGCTTTATTGTAGATATTTCAGTCTTAAATTTTATCCCAAGGTAGAAATTTGAGCTAGCTTAACGTGGGCATTGGATTTGTGTGAATTTGAGCTCAAAATCAAAAGTTACAGACGATTTAGTGCGGACATGTCAAGTTGATCGGCCGGTTCTAATGATCATTCTAAACTGATCATTGGTGCTCATTAAGTAAAGGCTTATAAGTGAAGGATAACGAATGGCATCATGTAGTTTGGGATAGATTGGATTACTTAGGGGCTTTGTCGTATCTATTTGAGTCTGAAATTTTGTCACAATATAGAAAATTGAACTAGCATAACGTGGGCGGTTGATATAACGCGGGCGTTGGATTCATTTCATTCTGAGCGCTGAATAAAAAGTGTTGGACGATTTAGTGTACAAATCTCAAGTTTATCGGCCAGTTAAAATGATCATTCTAAACTGATCATTGGTTCTCATTGATTAAAACTTCGTAACTGAATCATAATGCATGGCATCATGCAATTTGGGGTAGATTGTATTATTTGGAGGCTTTATTGTATCTATTTCATTCCTAACGTTTGTCACAATATAGAAAATTGAGCTTGCTTAACATGAGAGTTGGATGCGTATCATTCTGAGTTCTAAATCTTAATGACAGACGATTTATTGTTTACATGTCAGGTTTATCAGCCTTTAAAATGATCATTCTAAACGGATCACTGGTCCTTATTGAGTAAAGGCTTATAAATGAATTATAATGCATGGCATCATACATTTTGGGATCGATTGGATTATTTGCAGGCTTTGTTGTAGCTATTTCAGTCTTAATTTTTGTCACAATGTAGAAAATTGAGCTAGCTTAACGTGGGCGTTGGATTCGTGTCAATCTGAGCTCTAAATGAAAAGTTACAGATGATTTAGTGCGGAGATGTCAATTTGATCGGCCGGTTCTAATGATCATTCTAAACTGATCATTGGTGCTCATTTAGTAAAGGCTTATAAGTGAATCATAATGCATGACATCACACAGTTTGGTATAGATTGGATTACTTGGGAGCTTTGTCGTATCTATTTGACTCTGAAATTTTGTCACAATATAGAAAATTGAACTACCATAACATGGGTGTTGTATTCATGTCATTCTGAGTTATAAATCAAGTGCATACATGTCAAGTTGACCGGCCATTTAAAATGATCGTTCTAAACTGATCATTGGTGCTAATTGATTAAAACCTCATAAGTAAAGCATAATGCATGGCATCACGGAATTTGTGATAAATTGGATTAATTGGAGGCTTTATCGTATCTATTTGATTCCTAACTTTTTTCAAAATATAGAAACTTGAGCTAGCTTAACATGGGCATTAGATTCATGTCATTTCGAGCTCTAAATCTATATTGACGGACGATTTATTGTGGACATTTCAGGTTTATCAGCCTTTAAAATGATCATTCTAAACTGATCATTGGTTCTCATTGAGTAAAGGCTTATAAATGAGTTATAATGCATGGCATCATATAGTTTGGAATCGATTGGATTACTCATAGTCTCTGCCGTAGCTATTTCAGTATTAAATTTTGCAACAATGTAGAAAATTGAGATAGCTTAACGTGGTGTTGGATTCGTATCAATCTAAGATCTAAATTAAAAGTTACAGACAATTTAGTGCGGACATGTCAAATTGATCAGCCGGTTCTAATGATCATTCTAAATTTATCATTGGTGCTCATTGAATAAAAACTTATAAGTGAAGCATAATGCATGGCATCACGTAGTTTGGGATAGATTGAATTACTTGGGGGCTTTGACGTATCTATTTGAGTCTGAAATTTTGTCACAATATAGAAAATTGAACTAGCATAACGTGGGTGGTTGATATAACGTGGGCGTTGGATTCATGTCATTCTGAGCTCAAAATAAAAGGTTATGGATGATATAGTGCAAACATGTCAAGTCTATCGGCCAGTTAAAATGATCATTCTATACTGATCATTGGTGCTCATTGATTAAAACCTCATAAGTGTAGCATAATGCATGGCCTCACGTAGTTTGGGATAGATTGGATTAATTGAAGGCTTTTCATATCTATTTCATTCCTAACTTTGGTCACAATATAGAAAATTGAGCTAGCTTAACATGGGGGTTGGATTCGTGTAATTCTGAGCTATAAATCTAAATTGACGGACAATTTACTGTGGACATGTCAAGTTGATCAGCCTGTTAAAATGATCATTATAAACGGATCATTGGTTCTCATCGAGTAAAGGCATATAGATGAATTGTAATGCATGACATCATACAGTTTGGGATCGATTGGATTACTCGCAGGCTTTATTGTAGCTATTTCAGTCTTAAATTTTATCACAAGGTAGAAATTTGAGCTAGTTTAACGTGGGTGTTGGATTCGGGTCAATCTGAGCTCTAAATCAAAAGTTACAAACGATTTAGTGCGGACATGTCATGTTGATCGGCCGGTTCTAATGATCATTCTAAACTGATCATTGGTGCTCATTGAGTAAAGGCATATAAGTGAAGGATAACGCATGGTATCATGTAGTTTGGGATAAATTTGGTTACTTGGAGGCTTTGTCATATCTATTTGAGTCTGAAATTTTGTAACAATATAGAAAATTGAACTAGCATAACGTGGGCAGTTGATATAATGTGGGCGTTGGATTTATTTCATTCTGAGCTCTAAATAAAAAGTGTTGGACGATTTAGTGTTGACATGTCAAGTTTATCGGCCAGTTAAAATGATCATTCTAAACTGATCATTGGTGCTCAATTATTTAAACCTCGTTAGTGAAGCATAATGCATGGCATGGCGCAGTTTGGGATAGATTGGATTATTTGGAGGCTTTGTCATATCTATTTCATTCCTAACGTTTGTCACAATATAGAAAATTGAGCTTGCTTAACATGGGAGTTGGATGCGTGTCATTCTGAGCTCTAAATCTTAATGATAGACGATTTATTGTGGACATGTCAGGTTTATCAGCCTTTAAAATGATCATTCTAAACGGATCATTGGTCCTCATTGAGTAAAGGCTTATAAATGAATTATAATGCATGGCATCATACAGTTTGGGATCGATTGGATTATTTGCAGGCTTTGTTGTAGCTATTTCAGTCTTAATTTTTGTCACAATATAGAAAATTGAGCTATCTTAACGTGGGCGTTGGATTCGTGTCAATCTGACCTGTAAATGAAAAGTTACAAACGATTTAGTGCGGAGATGTCAATTTGATCGGCCGGTTCTAATGATCATTCTAAACGGATCATTGGTTCTCATTGAGTAAAGGGTTATAAATGAGTTATAATGCATGGCATCATACAGTTTGGAATCGATTGAATTACTCATAGGCTCTATCGTAGTTATTTCAGTCTTAAATTTTGTCACAATATAGAAAATTGAGCTAGCTTAACGTGGCATTGGATTTGTATCAATCTAAGATCTAAATTAAAAGTTACAGACGATTTAGTGCGGGCATGTCAAGTTGATCGGCCTGTTCTAATGAGCATTCTAAACTGATCATTGGTGCTCATTGGGTAAAGACTTATAAGTGAAGCATAATGCATGGCATCACGTATTTCGCGATAGATTGAATTACTTGGGAGCTTTGTCATATCTATTTGAGTTTGAAATTTTGTCACAATATAGAAAATTGAACTAGCATAACGTGGGTGGTTGATATAATGTGGGCGTTGGATTCATGTCATTGTGAGCTCTAAATAAAAGGATATGGACGATATAGTGCAAAAATGTCAAGTTTATCGGCCAGTTAAAATGATCATTCTAAATTGATCGTTAGTGCTCATTGATTAAAACCTCATAAGTGAAGCATAGTGCATGGTATCACGCAGTTTGGGATAGATTGGATTACTTGGAGGCTTTTTTGTATCTAATTCATTCCTAACTTTTGTCACAATTTAGAAAATTGAGCTAGCTTAACATGGGGGTTGGATTCGTGTCATTTTGAGCTATAAATCTAATTTTCCAGACGATTTACTGTGGAGATGTCAAGTTGATCAGCCTGTTAAAATGATCATTTTAAACAGATCATTAGTTCTCATTGAGTAAAGGCATATAAATGAATTATAATGCATGGCATCATACAGTTTGGGATCGACTGGATTACTCGCAGGCTTTATCGTAGCTATTTCAGTCTTAATTTTTAGTACAAGGTTGAAATTTGAGCTAGTTTAACGTGGGCTTTGGATTCGTGTCAATCTGAGCTATAAATTAAAAGTTACAGACGATTTAGTGCGGACATGTCAAGTTGATCGGCTGGTTCTAATGATCATTCTAAACTTATCATTGGTGCTCATTGAGTAAAGACTTATAAGTGAAGCATAATGCATGGCATCACATAGTTTGAGATAGATTGAATTACTTGGGGGCTTTGTCGTATCTATTTGAGTCTGAAATTTTGTCACAATATAGAAAATTGAACTAGCATAACGTGGGTGGTTGATATAATGTGGGCATTGGATTCATGTCATTCTGAACTCTAAATAAAAGGTTATAGACGATATAGTGCAAACATTTCAAGTTTATCGACCAATTAAAATGATCATTCTAAACTGATCATTGGTGCTCATTGATTAAAACCTCATACATAAAGCATAATGTATTGCATCACACACTTTGGGATAGATAGGATTACTTGGAATCTTTTTCATATATATTTCATTCCTAAATTTTGGCACAATATAGAAAATTGAGCTAGCTTAACATGGGCATTGGATTTGTGTTATTCTGAGCTCTAAGTCTAAATTGATGGACGATTTATTTTGGACATGTCAGGTTGATCAGCTAGTTAAAATGATCATTCTAAATGGTTCATTGGTTCTTATTGAGTAAAGGCTTATAAATGAATTATAATGCATGGCATCATATTTTTTGGGATCGATGGATTACTCGCAAGCTTTGTCGTAGCTGTTTCAGTCTTAAATTTTGTCACATTGTAGAAAATTTAGCTAGCCTAAAGTGGGCTTTGGATTCATGTCAATCCGAGCCCTAAATCAAACGTTACAAACGATTTAGTGTGGACATGTCAAGTTGATCGGCCGGTTCTAATGATCATTCTAAACTGATCATTAAAGCTCATTGAGTAAAGGCTTATAAGTGAAGTATAATGCATGGCATGACACAGTTTGGGATAGATTAGATGACTTATTAGCTTTGTCGTATCTATTTGAGTCTGAAATTTTATCATAATATAGACAATTGAACTAACATAGCCTGGGCGTTGGATATAACGTGGGCGATGGATTCATGTCATTCTGAGCTCTAAATCAAAAGTTATGGATATCTATTTGAGTCTGAAATTTTATCATAATATAGACAATTGAACTAACATAGCCTGGGCGTTGGATATAACGTGGGCGATGGATTCATGTCATTCTGAGCTCTAAATCAAAAGTTATGGATGATTTAGTGCATACATGTCAAGTTTATCAGCCAGTTAAAATGATCATTCTAAACTTATCACTGGTGCTCATTGATTAAAACCTCATAAGTGAAGCATAATGCATGGCATAACTTAGTTTGGGATAGATTGGATTACTTGAAGGCTTTCTTGTATCTATTTCATTCCTAACTTTTGTCACAATATAGAAAATTGAGCTACCTTAACCTGGGCGTTGGATTCGTGTCATTCAGAGCTCTAAATCTAAATTGACGGATGATTTTTTGTTGATGTCAGGTTGATCAGCCTTTTAAATTGTCATTCTAAACGGATCATTGGTTCTCTCATTGAGTAAGGGCTTATAAATAAATTATAATGCATGACATCATACAATTTGGGATCGATTGGATTATTCGTAGGCTTTTTCATAGCTATTTCAGTCTTTAATTTTGTCACAATATATAAAATTGAGCTAGCTTAATGTGGGCGTTGAATTCGTGTTAAAGTGAGCTCTAAATCAAAAGTTACAGAGGATTTACTACAGACATGTCAAATGATCATTCTAAACTGATCATTGGTGCTGATTGAGTAAACGCATATAAGTGAAGCATACTGAATGGCATCACGCAGTTTGGGATATATTGGATTAATTGGGAGCTTTGTCATATCTATTTGAGTCGGAAATTTTGTCACAATAAAGTCAATTGAACTAGCATAACGTGGGCATTGGATTCATGTAATTTCAAGATCTAAATCAAAAGTTAGGGACTATTTAGTGCTGATATGTCAAGTTGATCGGCCAGTTAAAATGATCATTCTAAACTGATCATTGGTGCTCATTGATTAAAACCTCATAAATGAAACATAATGCATGACATCACGCTGTTTGGGGTAGATTGGATTACTTGGAGACTTTTTCGTATCTATTTCATTCTTAACTTTTGTCACAAAATAGAAAATCAAGCTAGCTTAACATGGGCGTTGAATTCGTGTCATTCTGGCTCTAAATCTAAATTGACAGATGATTTATTGTGGACATGTCAAGGTTGTCAGCCTTTTAAATGATCATTCTAATTGGATCATTGGGTCTCATTGAGTAAAGGCTTATAAATGAATTATAATGCATGTTATCATACAGTTTGGGATCGATTGGATTACTCACAGGCTTTGTCATAGCTATTTCAGTATTAAATTTGGTCACAATTTAGAAAATTGAGCTAACTTAACTTGGGCGTTAGATTCGTGTCAATCTGAGCTCTAAATCAGAATTTACAAACGATTTAGTGCGGACATGTCAAGTTGATCGCTGGTTCTAATGATCATCCTAAACTGAGCATTGGTGCTCATTGAGTAAAAGCTTATAAGTGAAGCATAATGCATCGCATCACGCAGTTTGGCATAGATTGGATTACTTGGGAGCTTTTTTATATCTATTTGAGTCTGAAATTTTGTCACAATAAAGAAAATTGAACTAGCATAACGTGGCCGTTGGATTCATGTCATTTTGAGCACTAAATCAACAGTTATGGACGATTTAGTGCCGACATATCAAGTTGATCGGCCAGTTAAAATGATCATTCTAAACTGATCGTTGGTGCTCATTGATTAAAACCTCATAAATGAAACATAATGCATGGCATCACGAAGTTTGGGATAGATTGGATTACTTGGAGGCTTTGTCGTATCTATTTCATTCTTAACTTTTGTCACTGTATAGAAAATTGAGCTAGCTTAACATGGGCGTTGAATTGGTGTCATTCTGGCTCTAAATCTAAATTGATAGATGAGTTACTGTGGACATGTCAGGTTGATCAGCCTTTTAAGTGATCATTTTAAATGGGTCATTGGGTCTCATTGAGTAAAGACATATAAATGAATTATAATGCATGCCATCATATAGTTTGGGATCGATTGGATTACTCATAGGTTTTGTCGTAGCAATTTCAGTCTTAAATTTTGTCCCAATTTAGAAAATTGAGCTATCCTAACGTGGGTGTTGGATTCGTGTCAATCTGAGCTCTAAATAAAAATTTACAGACAATTTAGTGCAGACATATCAAGTTGGTCGGCCGATTCTAATGATATCCCTAAATTGATCATTGGTGCTCATTGAGTAAAGCCTTATAAGTGAAGCATAATGCATGGCATCACAAAGTTTGGGATAGATTGGATTACTTGGGAGCTTTGTCATACCTATTTGAGTCTGAAATTTTGTCACAATATAGACAATTGAACTAGCATAGCTTGGGCGTTGGATATAACGTGGGCGATGGATTCATGTCATTCTGAGCTCTAAATCAAAAGTTATGGACGATTTAGTGCAGACATGTAATATTTATCGGACAGTTAAAATGATCATTCTAAATTGATCATTGGTTCTCATTGATTAAAACCTCATAAGTGAAGCATAATGCATGGCATAACGCAGTTTGGGATAGATTGGATTACTTTGAGGCTTGATTGTATGTATTTCATTCCTAACTTTTGTCACAATAGAGAAAATTGAGCTAGCTTAACATGAGCATTGAATTCCTGTCATTCTGGCTCTAAATCTAAATTGATAGATGATTTATTGTGGACATGTCAAGTTGATCAGCCTTTTAAATGATCATTCAAAATGGATCATTGGGTCTCATAAAGGCTTATAAATGAATTATAATGCATGGCATCATACAGTTTGGGATCGATTGGATTACTCACAGGCTTCATCGTAGCTATTTCAGTCTTAAATTTTGTCACAATTTAGAAAATTGAGCTAGCTTAACGTGGGTGTTGGATTCGTGTAAATCTAAGCTCTAAATAAAAATTTAAAGATGATTTAGTGCGGACATGTCAACTTGATCGGCCAGTTCTAATGATCATCCTAAACTGATCATTGGTGCTCATTGAGTAAAGGCTTATAAGTGAAGCATAATGCATGGCATCACACAGTTTGGGATAGATTGGATTACTTGGGAGCTTTGTCATATCTTTTTGAGTCTGAAATTTTGTAACACTATAGAAAATTGAACTATCATAACGTGGGCGTTGGATTCATGTCATTCGGAGCTCTAAATGAAAAGTTATGGACGATTTAGTGTAGATATATCAAGTTGATCGGCCAGTTAAAATGATTATTTTAAACTGATCATTGGTGCTCATTGATTAAAACCTCATAAATGAAGCATAATGCATGGCATC
>JAENJI010001308.1:0-26309 GCA_018901935.1 Pugionium cornutum | reverse complement strand
CAATCTTCTAAATTGTGATAAAAAAAACTGAAATAGCTATGACAAAGCCACCATTTATCAGCCTTTACTCAAGGAGCACCAATGATCAAGTTAGAATGATGATTCTAACTGGCTGATCAACTTGACATGTCTGCACTAAATCGTACTTAACTTTATTTAGAGTTCCGAACGAAATGAATCCAGTGACCTCATTAAGCTAGCTAAATTTTATGTATTGTGACAAAATTTAACAGCGAAATAGCTGCGAAAAACCTCCAAGTAATCCAATGTATCCCAAACTGTGTGATGCCATGCATTATATTTTATTTATAAGCCTTTACTAAAGGGCACCAGTGATCAGTTTATAATGATCATTTTAACTAGCAGATCAACTTGAAATGTCAACACTAAATTGTCTATAACTTTTGATTTAGGGCTCAAAATGACATGAGTCCGAGGCCCACGTTAAGCTACATTAATTTTCCATATTGTGATAACATTTCATACTGAAAGAGCTCAGAAAAAGCCTCCACATAATCCAATGTGTCCCAAACTCCGTGATGCCATGCATTATGCTTCATTTATAAGCCTTTACTCAAGGAGACCAAAAATCAATTTAGAATGATCATTTTACCTTGCCGCTCAACTTGACATTTCCGCACTAAATTGTCTGTAACTTTTGATTTATTGTTCGGAATTACACGAATCGAAGGCTCACGTTAAGCTAGCTATATTTTCTATATTGTGACAACACTTAACACCAAAAAAGCTACGAAAACGCTACCATCTAATCCAATCTATCCCAAACTACGTGATGCCATGCATTATGCTTCATATATAAGCCTTTACTCAACGAGCACCAATGATCATTTTAACTAGCTGATCAACTTACATGTCCCCGCACTAAATCGTCTTTAACTTTTGATATAGAGCTCAAAATGACATGAGTGAAACGCCCACATTAAGGTAGCTGAATTTTCCGTATTATGACAACATTTGAGAATGAAAGAGCTACGAAAAAGCCTTCAAGTAATCCAATGTATCCCAAACTGCGTGATGTCATTCATTATGCTTCATTTATAAGCCCATACTAAAGGAGCACCAATGAACAGTTTAGAATGATCATTTGAACTGGCCGATCAACTTGACGTGTTCGCACGAAATCGTCCGTAACTTTTGATTTAGTGTTCAGAATGACACAAATAACACGCCCATGTTAAGCTAGTTCAATTTTATATAATGTGACTATTGGAGACTGAAAGAGGTATGACAAAGCCTCCATGTAATCCAATGTATCCCAAAGTGCGTGATGCCATGCACTATGCTTCATTTAACAGCTTTTACAGAAGGAGCGCCAATTATTAGTTTACAATGATCATTTTTAATTGGGCGATCAACTTGACATGTACGCAGTAAATCGTCTGTAACTTTTGATTTAGAGTTCAAAATGACACGAATCCAATGCCCACGTTAAGCTAGCTCAAGTTTCTATATTGTTACAAAATTTATGACCAATATAGCTACGACAGAGCCTCCTAGTAGGCCAATCTATCCCAAAATATGTGATGCCATGCATTATGCTTCATTTACCAGCCATTACTCATGGAGTACAAATGATCACTTTAGAATGATCATTTTTACTAGCTGAACAACTTGAGATGTCCGCACTAAATTTTTTTACTTTTGATTTAGAGATCAAAAACACATGATTCCAACGCCCACATTAGGCTAGCTCCATTTTCCATATTGTCACAACAATTGAGAGTGAAAAAGCTACTACAAAACCTGCAATTAATCCAATATATCACAAACTGCGTGATGTCATGCATTATGGCTCATTTATAATCCTTTACTCAACGAGCACCAATGATCAGTTTAGAATGATCATTTTTACTATCCGATAAACTTGACATGTCTACACTAAAATTTCTGTAACTTTTGATTTAGATTTCAAAATGACACATTAACCTAGCCCACTTTTCTATATTGTGACAAATTTAAGATCAAAATAGCTACACAAAGCCTCCATGTAATCCAATCTATCCCTAACTACGTGATGCCATGCATTATGATTCATTTATTAGCCTTTACTCAAGGAGCACCAATGATCATTTTAACTAGCTGATCAACTCATATGCTCGCACTAAATCATCTTTAACTTTTGATTTAGTGCTCAAAATCACATAAATCCAACCCCCACATTATGCTAGCGGAATTTTCCGTATTGTGACAACATTTGAGTCTGAAATAGCTACGAAAAAGCCTCCAAGTAATCCAATGAATCCTAAACTGCGTGATGTCATGCATTATACTTCATTTATAAGCCTTTACTCAATGAGCATCATTGATCAGTTTAGAATGATCATTTTAACTGGCCGATCAATTTGACATGTACTCACTAAATTGTTCGTAACTTTTTATTTTGATTTCAGAATGACATGAATCCAACGCTCACATTAAGCTTGCTCAATTTTCTATATTGTGACAAAATTTAGAAATAACTATGAAAAAGCCTCCAAGTAATACCAATCTTATCCCAAACCACGTGATGCATAGATTATGCTTCATTTATAAACCTTTACTTAATGAGCACCTATGACCAGTTTAGAATGATCATTTTAACTAGCTGATCAACCTGACATGTCCGCATTGAATCGTCTTTAACTTTTGATTTAGAGTTCAAAATGACATGAGTCCAACGCCCACGTTAAGCTAGCTCAAATTTCCATATTGTGACAACAATTGAGACTGAAAGAGCTACTTCAAACCCCCCCAAATAATCCAATGTATCCCAATCTGCGTGATGCATGCATTATGCTTTATTTATAACCCTTTATTCAAGGACCACCAATGATCAGTTTAAAATGATTATTTTCACTGGCCAATCAACTTCACATGGCCTAACTAAATCGTCTGTAACTTTTGATTTAGAGTTCAGAATGACACAAATCCAATGCCCATATTAAGCTAGCTCAATTTTTTATATTGTGACAACATTTGTGACTTAAAGAGCTATGACAAAGCCTCCGAGTAATCCAATGTATCCCAAACTGCGTAATGCCATGCATTATGATTCATTTATAACCCCTCACTCAAGGATCACCAATGATCAGTTTAGAATGATCATTTTAACAGGCCGATCAACTTTACATGTTCCCACTAAATCGTTCGTAACGATTGATTTACAGTTCAAAATGATATGATTTTAACGCCCACGTTAAGCTACCTCAAATTTCTATATTGTCACATATTTTAAGATCTAAATAGCTATGACAAAGCCTCCAAGTAATCCAATCTATTCCATACCATGTGATGTCAAGCACTATGCTTCATTTGTAAGCCTTTCCTCAATGAGCACCAATGATCAGTTTAGATGATCATTTTAACTGGCCGATCAACATGATATGTCCGCACTAAATTGTCCATAACTTTTGATGTAAAGTTCAAAGTGACACAAATCCAACCCCCACGTTAAGCTAGCTCAATTTTCTCTATTGTGCGAACAATTGAGACTGAAAGATCTACGACAAAGCCCCCAAGTAATCCAATGTGTCCCAAACTGCATCATGCCATGCATTGTGCTTCATTTATAAGCCTTTACTCAAGGAGCACCCATGATTAATTTAGAATGATAATTTTAACAGGCCGATCAACTTGACATGTCCGCATTAAATTGTCTGTAGCTTAATTTTCTATATTGTGACAAAATTTAAAACCAAAATAGCAATGACAAAGGCTCAGTAATCTAATCTATCCCAAATTTATAAGTGCCATGCATTATGCTTCATTTATAAGCATACACACAAGGAGCACCAATGATCAGTTTATAATGATCATTTTAAATAGCTGATCAACTTGACATGTTCGCACTAAATCGTCTTTAACTTTTGATTTAGAGCTCAAAATAACATGAGTCCAATGCCCACGTTAAACTAGCTCAATTTTCTATATTGTGACAACATTTGAGACTGAAAGAGCTACGAAAAAGGCTCCAAGTAATCCAATCTATCTTAAACTACGTGATGCCAAGAATTATGCTTCATTTATAAGCCTACACTCATGGAGCACCAATGATCACTTTAGAATGATCATTTTAACTAGCTGATCAACTTGACATGTCCGCACTAAATCATCTTTAACTTTTTATTTACAGCTCCAAATAACATGAGTCCAACGTCCACGTTACATATTGTTACAGCATTTGAGACTGAAAGAATTACTACAAAGTCTTGAGGTAATCCTATGCATCTCAAACTGCGTGATGCCATGCATTATAGTTTATTTATAAGCATTTACTCAAGAAGCACAAATGATCAATTTATTATGATCATTTTAACTGGACGAGCAACTTGACATGTACGCAGTAAATCGTGTTTAACTTTTGATTCAGAGTTCAGAGTGACCCGAATCCAGCGCCAACGTTAAGCTAGCTCAATTTTCAATATTATGACAAAATTTGTGTCCGAAATAGTACGACAACGCCTCCAAGTAATCCAATCTATCCCGAATTGCGTGATGCCTGCAGACATTATGATTCATTTGTAAACCTTTGCTCAATGAGCACCAATGATCAGTTCTGAATGATCATTTTAACTAGCTGATCAACTTGACATGTCCGCACGAAATCGTATTTAACTTTTGATTTAGAGCTCAAAATGACATGAATCCAACGGCCACATTAAGCTAGCTCAATTTTCCATATTGTGACAAAATTTGAGACTGAAAGAGCTAGAAAAAACCTCAAAGTAATCCAATCTATCCTAAACTGTGTGATGTCATACATTATGCTTCATGTATAAGCCTTTATTCAAAAAACACCAATGATCTGTTTAGAATGAGCATTTCAACTGGCCGATCAAATTGACATGTCCGTAATAAGTCATCTGTAACTTTTGATTTAAAATTCAGAATTACACGAATCCAACGCCCATGTTAAGCTAGCTTAATTTCTATATTGTGACAAAATTTAAGACCGAAATAGCTACGAAAAAGAAAACTTTTTTTCCTTGACATGTCTGAACTAAATCGTCTTTAACTTTTTTTTCCTTGATTAAAGAAATTTTTTTTATCCATCCATTTATGTGTATTCACTCGACCCAAATTGGAATTTCTTTTTTTTTTTGACACTGAAAACAAAGTACTACCGATCAGGCAAGCAAAAAAGAGTAATTTGAATTCATTCAGAGTTTAGAATGACACGAATCCAATGCCCAAGTAAAGTTAGCTCAATTTTGTATATTGTGATAAAATTTTACACCAAAATCGTTTGTACCTTGAGATTTAGAGTTCAGAATGACACGAATCTAATGCCCAGGTTAAGCTAGCTCAATTTTATATATTGTGAAAAAATGTAAGACCGAAATAGCTATCCCAAACTGCGTGATGCCAAACTTTATGCTTCATTTGTAAACCTCTGCTTAATGAGCACCAATGATCAGTTTATAATGATTAATAACTAGCCGATCAAATTGACATATATGTACTAAATCGCCTTTAACATTTTTTCCTAGAATAAAGAAAACTTTTTTTATCAATCCATTTATATGTATTCATTCGACCCAAATTGGAATTCCTTTTTTTGTCAACGCTGAAAATAAAGTAGTACCGATCAAGCAAGCAAAAAGTGTTATTTGAATTCATTCATAGTTTAGAATGACACAAATCTAATTCCCAAGAAAAGTTAGCTCAATTTTCTATATTGTGATAAAATATTAGACCGAAATAGCTACGACAAAGACTCTAAGTAATCCAATCTATCCCAAACTGCCTAATGTCAGGCATTAAACTTGATTTCTACGCCGTTACTCAAGGAGCACCAATGATCAGTTTAGAATGATACAATTAACTGGTCGATCAACTTGACATGTCCGCAATAAATTGTCTTTAACTTTTTTACTTAGAGTATAGAATGACACGAATCCAACGCCTACGTTAAGCTAGCTCAATTTTCCATATTGTTACAATAATTGAGACTGAAAGAGCTAGACAAAGCCTCAAAGTAATCCAGTTTATCCTAAACTGCGTGATGCCATGCATTATGTTTCATTTATAAGTCTTTCCTCAAGGAGCACCAATGATCAGTATAGAATGATTATTTTAACTGGCCGATCAACTTGACATGTTTGCACTAAATTGTCCATAACTTTTGATTTAGAATGTAGAATGAGAAAAATCCAATGCCCATGTTAAGCTAGTTCAATTTTCTCTATTGTGACAAAATGTAACACCGAAATAGTTATGATAAAGCCTCCAAGTAATCCAATTAATCCAAAACTACATGATGCCATGCATTATGCTTCATTTCTAAACCTTTGCTCAATGCGCACCAATGAGTAGAATGATCAATTTAACTGGCCAATCAACTTGATATTTCTACACTAAATCGTCTTTACCTTTTTATTCAAAGTTCAAAATGACATGAATCCAACGCCCATGTTAAGCTATCTTAATTTTCTATATTGTGACAAAATTTGGGACCAAAATAGCTATGACAAAGCATCCAAGTAATCCAATCTATCCCAAACTCCGTGATGCCATGCATTATGCTTCATTTGTAAACATTTGTTCAATGAGCACCAATGATCAGTTTAGAATGATCATTTTAACTAGCTGATCAGCTTGACATGTCCGCAATAAATCGTCTTTAACTTTTGAGTTAAAGCTCAAAATGACATGAATCCAACGCCCGCGTTAAGCTAGCTCAATTTTCCAAATTGTTACATCATTTGAGACTGAAAGAGCTAGACAAACCCTCAAAGTTATCCAATCTATCCTAAAATTTGTTATTATATGCATTATGATTCATTTATAAGACTTTACTCATGGAGCACCAATGATTTGTTTAGAATGATCATTTTAACTAGCCGATCAAACATTATACATCATTTGATCATGATCAATTTGATCAACTGTAAATTTTTTGGAATAAAAGCAACAAATGAAAATATCGTAATCATTCATAACTTTTGATTCAGAGTTCAGAAAGATACGAATCCAATGCCCACGTTAAGCTAGCTCAATTTTCTATAGAGTGACAAAGTTTAAGACTGAAATACCTACAACAAAGCCTCCGAGTAATCGAATCTTCACAAACTACGTGATGCCATGCATTATGCTTCATTTGTAAACCTATGTTCAATGAGCACCAATGATCAATGTAGAATGATCATTTTAACTAGCTGATCAAGTTGACATGTCCGCACTAAGTCGTCTTTAAGTTTTGATTTAGAGCTCAAAATGACATGAATCCAACGCTATGTTAAGCTAGTTTAATTTTCCACTTTGTAACAAAATTTGAGACTGAAAGAGCTAGACAAAGCCTCAAAGTAATCCAATCTATCATAAATTGCGTGATGCCATGCATTATGTTTCATTTATAAGCCTTTAGTCATGGAGCACCAATGATCTGTTTAGAATGATCATTTCAACGTGACGATCAACTTGATATGTGTGGAGTAAATTGTCAGTAACTTTTGATTTAGAGTTCAGAATGACACAAACCAATGCCCACGTTAAGCTAGCTCAATTTTCTACATTGTAATAAAACTTAAGACCGGAATAGCTACGACAAAGCCTCAAAGTAATCCCATCTATCCCAAACTGCATTATGCTTGATTTATACGCCGTTACTAAAGGAGCACCAATGATTAGTTTAGAATAATCATTTTAGCTTGGTGATCAACTTGACATATCCGCACTAAATCATCATTAACTTTTGATTTAAAGTTTAGAATGATACAAATCTAACGCCCAATTTATGCTAACTCAATTTTCTATATTGTGACAAAATTTAAGACCGAAATAACTACGACAAAGCCTCAAAGTAATCAAATCTATCCCAAACTGTGTGATGCCATGCATTATGCTTCATTTGCAAAACTTTGCTCAATGAGCACCACTGATCAGAATGATCATTTTAACTAGCTGATAAAATAGACATGTTTGCACTAAATCTTCTTTAAATTTTGATTTAGAGTTGAAAATGACATGAATCCAACACCCACGTGAAGCTAGCACAATTTTCCATATTGTGACAAGATTTGAGACTGAAAGAGCTAGACAAAGCCTCAATGTAATCCAATCTATCCTAAGCTGTGTGATGCCATGCATTATGTTTCATTTATAAGCCTTTCCTCAAGGAGCATCAATGATTGGTAGAATGATTATTTTAACTAACCTATCAACCTGATATGTCTGCACTAAATTGTCCATAACTTTTGATTTATTGTGCCGAATGAGACAAATCCAATGCCCACGTTAAACTCGCTCCATTTTATATTCTAACAAAATTTAATACCGAATAGCTCTGACAAATCTTCCAAGTAATCAAATATATCCTAAACTCTATAATGTCATGCATTATGCTTCATTTGTAAACCTTTGCTCAATGAGAACCAATGTTCATTTTTGAATAATCAATTTAACTAGCCGATGATTCAAATTGACATGTTTGTACTAAATCTTCTTTACCTTTTAATTCAGAGTTCAGATTAACACAAATCTAACACCCATGTTAAGGTAGCTCAGTTTTCTTTATTTTTTAAAACTTTAAGACCAAAATAGCTACGACAAAGCCTCCACGTAATCCAATCTATCCCTAACTGAGGGATGCAATGCATTATGCTTCATTTGAAAGTCTTTGCTTAATCAGAACCAATGATCAGTTTAGAATGATCATTTTAACTAGCTGATCAACTTGACATGTCTGCACTAAATCATCTTTAACTTTATTTTTCCTGAAATAAGGAAAACATTTTTTTATCCAACCATTTATATTTATTCACTTGACCCAAATTGGAATTCCTTTTTATGTCCACACCGAAAACAATGTAGTACCGATCAGTGTAATCCAATCTATCCTAAATTGTATGATGCCATGCATTATGCTTCATTTATATGCCATTACTCAAAGAGCACAAATGATCAGTTTAGAATAATCATTTTAACTGGGCGATCTACTTGACATATCCTCACTAAATCTTTTATAAGTTTTGATTTAGAGTTCAGAATGACACGAATGGAACACCCACGTTATGACAAAATTTATGACCAAAATAGCTACGACAAAGTCTCCAAGTAAGCCAATCTATGCCAAACTGCGTGATGCTATGCATGATGCTTCATTTGTAAACCCACAATGAGCACCAATGATCAGGTTAGAATGATCAATTAAACTGGCCCATCAACATGACATTTCCGCACTAAATCTTCTTTAACTTTTGATTCAGAGTTCGGAAAGACACGAATCCAATGTCCATGTTAAGCTACTTTGATTTTCTATATTGTGACAAAATTTAAGACAGAAATAGGTACGACAAAGTATTTGACTAATCAAATCTATCCCAAAATGCGTGATGTCATGCAATATGCTTCATTTGTAAACCTTTGCTCAATGAGCCCCACTGATCAATTTAGAATGATCAATTTAACTAGCTGATATACTTGTCATGTCCGCACTAAATCGTCTTTAACTTTTGATTTAGAGCTCAAAATGACATGTATCCCACGCCCAAGTTAAGCTGGCTCAATTTTGCATATTGTGACAGCATTTAAGATAGAAAGAGCTAGGCAAAGCCTTAAAGTAATTCAATCTATCCTAAACTGCGTGATGCCATTTATTATGCTTCATTTATAAGCCTTTACTCAAGCAGAACCAATGATCAGTTTATAATAATCATTTTAACTTGCCCATAACCTTGACAAGTCCGTATTAAATCTTTTGTTACTTTTTTTTTTCGAGTTCAGAATGACACGAATCTAACACCCACGTTAAGCTAGCTCAATTTTATATATTATGAAAATATTTAGGACCAAAATAGCTACGCAAAAGTCTCCAAGTAAGCCAATCTATCCCAAACTGCGTGATGTTATGCATGATGATTCATTTGTAAACCTTTCCTCAATGAGCACCAATGATTAGTTTAGAATGATCAATTTAACTGGCTGATCAACTTGACATGACAGCACTAAAACTTGTTAAACTTTTGATTCAGAGTTCATAATGACACGAATCCATTGTCTCTGTTAAGGTAGTTCGATTTTCTATATTATTACAAAATTTAAGACAGAAATAGCTACAAAAAAGTCTCCAACTAATCCAATTTATCCCAAAATGTGAGATTTCATGCATTATGCTTCATTTGTAAACGATTACTCAATGAGCACCAATGATCAATTTAGAATGATCAATTTAACTTGGCGATCAACTTGACATGTCCGCACTAAATTGTCTTTAATTTTTGATTTAGAGCTCAAAATGACATGAATCCAAAGCCCACGTAAGATAGCTTAATTTTCCATAATATGACAGCATTTGTGACTGAAAGAGCTAGGCAAAGCCTCAAAGTAATCCAATCTTCCCTAAACAGCGTGATGCTATTCATTATACTTCATGTATATGCTTTTACTCAAGGAGAACCAATTATCAGTTTAGAATAATCAATTTAACTTGCCGATAAACTTTACATGTCCACACTAAATTATCTGTAACTTTTGATTAATAGTTCAAAATGACACGAATCCAACGCCCATGTTAACGTAGCTCAATTTTATATATTATGACAAAATTTAGGACCTAAATAGCTACGAAAAAGTCTCCATGTAGGCCAATCTATCCCAAACTGAGTGATTTCATGCATGATGCTTTTCATTTGTAAATCTTTCCTCAATTAGCACCAATAATTAGTTTAGAATGATCACTTTAACTAGCTGATCAACTAGACATGTCCGCACTAAATGGTCTTTAACTTTTGATTTAGAGCACAAAATTACATGAATCCAATGCCCACGTTAAAATAGCTCAGGTTTTCATATTGTAACAACATTTGACGCTAAAAGAGCTAGGCAAACCCTTAATGTAATCCAATCTATCCTAAACTGTGTGATGCCATGCATTATGATTCATTTATATGCCATTACTCAAGGACCACCAATGATCAGTTTAGAATAATCATTTTAACTGGGCCATCTACTTGACATGTCCGCACTAAATCGTTTGTAACTTTTGATTTAGAGTTCAGAATGACACGAATCGAACGCCCACGGTAAGCTAGCTCAATTTTCTATATTATGACAAAAGTTAGGACCAAAAGAGCAACGACAAATTCTCCAAGTAACCCAATCTATCCTTAACTGCATGATGCCATGCATGATGCTTCATTTGTAAACCTTTTGTCAATGAGCACCAATGATCTGTTTAGAATAATTAATTTAACTAGCCGTTGAAGTTGACGTGTATGCACTAAATATTCTTAACTTTTGTTTAAGACTTCAGAATGACACCAATTCAATGTCCGCGTTAAGCTAATTCGATTTTCTATATTGTGACAAAATTTAAGATAGAAATAGCTACAAAAAACTCTCTAACTAATCCAATCTATCACAAGATGCGTGATGCCATGCATTATGCTTCATTTATAAGCCTTTACTCAAGGAGCACCAATGATGAGTTTAGAATGATCAATCCAACGTTAAGCTAGTTCGAATCCAACGCCTACGTTAATCTAGCTCAATTTTTTACATTCTTACAAAATTTAAGACAAAAATAGCTACCACAAAGTCTCCAAGTAATCCAATCTGTCCCAAACTGCATGATACCATGCCTTATGCTTCATTTGTAAACCTTTGCTCAAAGAGCACCAATTATCGGTTTATAACGATCATTTTAACAAGCTGATCAACTTGACATGTCCCCAATAAATCTTTAACTTTTGATTTAGAGCTCAAAATGACATGAATCCAACACCGACATTAAGCTAGCTCAATTTTCCATATTTTGTAAACACTTGAGACTGAATGAGCTAGACAAAGCCTCAAAGTAATCCAGTCTATCCTAAACTGCATGAAGCCATGCATTATGCTTCATTTATCAGCCTTTACTATAGGAGCACTACGATAAGTTTTGAATAATCATTTTAACTGGACGATCTACTTGACATGTCCACACTAAATCGTCTATAACTTTTGATTTAGAGCTCAAAATGACATGAATCCAACGCCCGCGTTAAGCAAGTTCAATTTTCTATATTACGACAAAATTTAGGACCAAAATAGGTACGACAAAGTCTCCAAGTATGTCAATCTATCCCAACCTGCGTGATGCCATGCATGATGCGTCATTTGTTAACCTTTCCTAAATGAGTACCAATGATCAGTTTAGAAAGATGAATTTAACTGGGCGATAAACTTGACATTTCTTCACTAAATCTTCTTTAACTTTTGATTCAGAGTTTAGAATGACACGAATCCAATGTCCACGTTAAGCTAGTTTGAATTTCTATATTGTGATAAAATTTAAGACAGAAATAGCTACGACAAAGTCTCCAACTAATCCAATCTATCCTAAAATGCGTGATGCCATGCATTATGTTTCATTTGTAAACCTTTGCTCAATGAGTACCAACGATCAATTGAGAGTGATTGATTTAACTGGCCGATCAACTTGACATGTCTGCACTAAATCGTCTTTAACTTTTGATTTATAGCTCAAAATGACATGAATCCAACGCCCAAGTTAAGCTAACTCAATTTTCCATATTGTGACAGCACTTGAGACGGAAAGAGCTAGGCAAAGGCTTAAAGTAATCCAATCTATCCTGAACTGCGTGATGCAATTCAATATGCTTCATTTATAAGCCTTTACTCAAGGAGAACCAAATATCAGTTTATAATAATCATTTTAACTTGCCGATCGACTTGACATGTCCTCACTAAATCTTCTATAACTTTTTTTAGAGTTTGTAACGAGACGAATCGAACGCCCACTTTAAGCTAGCTCAATTTTCTATATTATGACAAGATTTAGGACCGAATTAGCTATGAAAAGTCTCCTAGTAAGCCAATGTATACTAAACTGCATGATGTCATGCATGATGCTTCATTTATAAACCTTTTCTCAATGAGCACCAATGATCAGTTTAGAATGATCAATTTAACTAGCCGATCAACTTGACATGTCCGCACTAAGTCTTCTTTAACTTTTGATTCAGAGTTTAGAATGACATGGATCCAATGTCCACGTTAAGTTAGTTTGATTTTCTATATTGTGTTAAAATTTAAGACAGAAATAGCTACGACAAATTCTCCAACTAATCAAATCTATCCCAAACTTCGTGATACCATACATTATGCTTCATTTGTAAACCTTTTCTCAATGAGCGCCAATGATCAATTTAGAATGTTCAATTTAACTGGCCGATCATCTTGACATGTCCGCACTAAATGCTCTTTAACTTTTGATTTAGAGCTCAAAGTGACAACAATCCAACGTCCACGTTAAGCCAGTTCAATTTTTTGCATTGTGACAAAATTTACGACAAAAATAGCTACGACTAAGTCTCCAAGTAATCAAACCTATCCTTAATTGCTTGATTCCATGCATTATACTTCATTTGTAAACCTTTTCTCAATGAGCACCAATTATCAGTTTAGATTGATCATTTTAACTAGCTGATCAACTTGACATGTCCGCACTAAATCATCTTTAACTTTTGATTTAGAGCTTAAAATGACATGAATCCAACGCCCACGTTAAGCTAGCTCAATTTCCCATATCGTGTTAACATTTGAGACTGAAAGAACTAGGCATAGCCTCATAGTATCCAAAATATCCCAAACTGCGTAATGCCATACATTATGCTTCATTTATAAGCCATTACTCAAGGAGCACAAATGATCCGTTTAGAATAATCATTTTAACTGGGCAATCTACTTGACATATCCACACTAAATCTTCAATAATTTTTTATTTAGAGTTCAGAATGACACGAATCCAATGCCCACGTAAAGCTAGCTCAATTTTCTATATTATGAGAAAATTTTAGGACCAAAATAGCTACGAAAAAGTCTCCAATTAAGGAAATCTATCCCGAAATGCGTGATGCCATGCATGATGCTTCATTTGTAAACCTTTCCTCAATGAGCACCAAAGATCAGTTTAGAATGATCAATTTAACAGGCCGATCAACTTGACATGTCCATACTAAATCGTTTTTAACTTTTGATTCAGAGTTCGGAATGACACAAATCCAATGTTCGTGTTAAGCTAGTTCAAGTTTCTATATTGTGACAAAATATAAGGCCAAAATAGCCAAAATAAAGTCTCCAACTAATCCAATTTATCCCAAACTGCGTGATGCCATGCATGATGCTTCATTTGTAAACCTTTGCTCAATAAGCACCAATGATCAGTTTAGAATGATCAATTTAACTGACCGATCAACTTGACATGTTCGCACTAAATCGTCTTTAACTTTTGATTCAGAATCAGAATGACATGAATCCAATGTCCGCGTTAAGTTAGTTCGATTTTCTATATTGTGACACAATTTAAGACCAAAATAGCTACGACAAAGTCTCCAACTAATGCAATCTATCCCTAACTCCGTGATGCCATGCATTACGCTTCACTTGTAAACCTTTGCTCAATCAGCACCAATTATTAGTTTAGAATGATTACTTTAACTAGCTGATCAACTTGACATGTCCGCACTAAATCCTCTTTAACTTTTGATTTAGAGCTCAAAATGGCATGAATCCAACGCCCACGTTAAGCCACCTAAGTTTTCCATATTATGACAACATTTGAGACTGAAAGAGCTAGGCATAGCCTCAAAGTAATCCCATCTATCCTAAACTGGGTGATGCCATGCATTATGCTTCATTTATAATCTTTTACTCAATGAGAACAAATGATCAGCTTAGAATAATCATTTTACCGGGGCGACCAACTTGACATGTCCGCACTAAATCATCTGTAACTTCTGATTTAGATTTCAGCAACGCCCACGTTAAGCAAGCTCAAGTTTCTATATTGTGACAAAATTTAGGACCGAAATAGCTTGAACAAAGTTTCCAAGTAAGCAAATCTATCCAAAACAGCTTCATTTGTAAACCTTTGCTCAATAAGCACCAATGAAAAGTTTAGAATAACAATTTTACTTGTCGATCAACTTAACATGTCCACACTAAATCGTCTATAATGTTTGATTTAGAGATCAGAATGACACAAATCCAATGCTCCCAATAAGCTAGTTTGATTTCCGATATTGTGACAAATTTTAAGACTGAAATAGCTACAACAATGGCTCCATGTAACACAATCTATACCAAACTGTGTGATGCCATGCATGCATGATGCTTCATTTGTAAACCTTTTCTCAATGAGAACCAATGATCAGTTTAGAATGATCGATTTAATTGACAGATCAACTTGACATGTCCGCACTAAATCGTCTTTCACTTTTGATTCAGAGTCTGAATGACAAGAATCCAATTTCCGCGTTAAGCTCGTTCGATTTTCTATATTGTGTCAAAATGTAAGGCCGAAATAGCTACGACAAAGTCTCCAACTAACCCAATCTATCCCAAACTGCATGATGCAATGCATTACGCTTCATTTGTAAACTTTTGCTCAATCAGCACAATTTATTAGTTTAGAATGACGATTTTAACAAGCTGATCAACTTGACATGTCCGCACTAAATTGTCTTTAACTTCTCATCTAGACCTCAAAATGACATGAATACAATGCCCTCGTTAAGCTAGCTCAATTTTCCATATTATGACAACATTTGAGACTAAAAGAGCTAGGCAAATCCTCAAAGTAATCCAATCTATCCTAAACTGTGTGATGCCATGCATTATGGTTCATTTATAATCTTTTACTCAAGGAGAACCAATGATCAGTTTAGAATATTCATTTTAACTTGGCATTCAACTTGACATGTCCGCACTAAATTGTCGGTAACTTCTGATTTAGAGTTCAGCAACGCCCATGTTAAACTAGCTCAACTTTCTATATTGTGACAAAATTTAGGACTGAAATAGGTACAACAAAGTCTCCAAGTAAGACAATATATCCAAAACTGCTTCATTTGTAAACCTTTGCTCAATATGCACCAATGAAAAGTTTAGAATAATCAATTTTACTTGTCGATCAACTTCACATGTCCGCACTAAATCGTATTTAACTTTTGATTCAGAGTTCAGAATGACACGAATCCTATGCTCCCGTTAAGTTAGTTCGATTTTCTATATTGTGACAAGTTTTAAGACTGATATAGCTATGACAAAGTATCCAAGTAATCCATTCTATCCCAAAACTGTGTGATGCCATGCATTATTCTTCATTTGTAAACCTTTTGATACAAGCCTCGATTCAAGGCTTATATGCGCGTGGGCTGTTTGGAGAAGGTTAGGTGAGAAACTCGACCTTAGACTTCTTGGATAGGGGTTTTTGGGTTGGTATTTGATGGAAGGGTGAAGTGAACCACACGAGGGGTGATGAACCTCATGATAAATCACAAACTTAGAGCTAGGAGGGCTGGTCTCAACTAGGTTCTAAGCGCACAAGTCTCTTTTGAGAGAAAGATTGTAGGAAGAAAGTTCTACTTTATTAATATCAAAAAGGTTGTCGAACTACAATGCTGGAAGGAGCCTTATTAATATGCTTGACAGCTTGACCTTCTATGGTCGACTCAAAGAAAGAAAAGGAAAGATTACAAAAGTGCACAAATGGAAAATGTACAAAAGTGCATAACCGAAAAAAGACCTATTCCTAAAATGTCTTTGACTCAAAAAATGTAAATATTCTTGATCCTACCCTATAAAACAGAAAGAGGCAAATATTCGTATTGAAAACTTACATTACTTACCTCACGGCCAAGAAATGGAAGGTGGCCGTCCTTGTGGCATGCATGCGCCTTGCTCCTAGTCTTCGACCTAGAGTAGGGTTAGGAATCTTTGGGCCCTGACCTCCATTGCCACTAAAGCCCAAGTCTCTGAAGTACCTTGCATTGTTGAGAAGCCTTTGGACTCTTATTTGCACTTCTGGCCCATTGTCCTTAGTCGATCTTCCTCTAGGAGCTTGTCGACCCATAAGCTGAACTTGTGGAAGAGTGCTCTTGATCTGCTCCTTTTCATTGCTCCTGGTGGCACTACTGGTGTGGAGACTTCCTCTAGGTGCATGTCCTGAAGCTGGTAGTTTATCTGGTCCGAGTTTCCTTGTGTAGAAGTTGAAATGCTCGTGTACTCGGCTGGATCGGCTGTACCGGCTGGACTGTGCGAGGTACTGGCCGGAACGCCTTCAGCTTATGGAGAAGGTTAGGTGAGAAACTCGACCTTAGACTTCTTGGATAGGGGTTTTTGGGTTGGTATTTGATGGAAGGGTGAAGTGAACCACACGAGGGGTGATGAACCTCGTGATAAATCACACACATAGAGCTAGGAGGGCTGGTCTCAACTAGTTTCTAAGCGCAGAAGTCTCTTTTGAGAGCAAGCTTGTAGGAAGAAAGTTCTACTTTATTAATATCAAAAGGTTGTCAAACTACAATGCTGGAAGGAGCCTTATTAATATGCTCGACAGCTTGACCTTCTAGGGTCAACTCAAAGAAAGAAAAGGAAAGATTACAAAAGTGCACAAATGGAAAATGTACAAAAGTGCATAACCGAAAAAGGACCTATTCCTAAAATGTCTTTGACTCAAAAAAATGTAAATATTCTTGATCCTACCCTGCAACACATAAAGAGGCAAATATTCGTATTGTAAACTTACCTTACTTACCTCACGGCCAAGAAATGGAAGGTGGTCGTCCTTGTGGCATGCACACGCCTTGCTCCTAGTCTTCGACTTGGAGTAGGGTTAGGAATGTTTGGGCCCTGACCTCCCTTGCCACTAAATCCCAAGTCTCTGAATTCCCTTGCATTGTTGAGAAGCCTTTGGACTCTTCTTTGCACTTCTGGCCCATTGTCCTTAGTCGATCTTCCTCTAGGAGCTTGTCGACCCATAAGCTGAACTTGTGGAAGAGTGCTCTTGATCTGCTCCTTTTCATTGCTCCTGGTGGCACTACTGGTGTGGAGACTTCCTCTAGGTGCATTTCCTGAAGCTGGTAGCTTATCTGGTCGAAGTTTCCTTGTGTAGAAGTTGAAATGCTCGTGTACTCTGCTAGATCGGCTGTACCGGCTGGACTGTGCGAGGTACTGGCAGGAATGCCTTCAGGACCGGCCAAGTTGATCCCAGAGTCAGCGGCGTCACCAAGGGGACCGGCGGTGTCATCCACGTCGCCACCAATTGTTTTGGAAGCTTGGGCCTCTCCGCCGGCAATGCTGATCGGTCCGGTCCTATTGGTCAAGGGTCGGGCGGTACCGCTTGGGCCGGCAGACGTGCCAAATGGCCCGGCTGTCTCGGGCAAGCTTCCTGGTCGGCCAGTCTGGTCTCCTGGCCGGACATGCGACCTGATGTCCTCATCATCCCCTCCCTCTTCAGTAGGTTTTGACCTCAAAACTGGTTCATCTTCATGGAAAGGGGCTAAGTCAGTTACGTTGAACGTGTTGGACACATTAAACTCACCTGGGAGCTCGATCCGGTAGGCGTTGTTGTTGATCCTCTCCAGCACTCTAAGTGGTCCATCTCCTCTTGGTGCTAGCTTGGAAATCCTTAGGTTGGGGACGCTCTCCTGCCATAGGTGTAGCCACACCCAATCGCCTGGTTGAAAGATCACCTCCTTTCTTCCCTTGTTAGCATGAAACACGTACTGCCCGGTCCTCTTCTCCAAGTTCTCTGCTACCTTCTTGTGTAACTTCCTTATGAATTCTGCCTTGGATGCTCCATTGAGGTTGGTCATTTCTTCTGGTGGCAGTGGCGTTTGCTCCAATGGGGTGAGAGGGTTGAAGCCGTATACTACTTCAAAGGGTGTCTTCTTGGTTGCTGAGTGCACGGCTCGGTTGTAAGCAAACTCTATGAATGGCAGACACTCCACCCAAGTCTTTAGGTTCTTCCCTAGTGTAGTCCTGAGAAGAGTTGATAGTGTCCTGTTGACAACTTCAGTTTGGCCATCGGTTTGAGGATGGCAGGTGGTAGAGAAGAGTAGCTTCGTGCCAAGCTTCCTCCAAAGGGTCCTCCAGAAATGGCTGAGGAAGTTAGTGTCACTGTCTGATACGATGGTCCTTGGCACTCCATGAAGCCGTACTACCTCCCTGAAGAGCAGCTCGGCTGTTTGCGTGGCATCATTGACATTGGCACACGGAATGAAGTGTGCCATCTTGGAGAATCTGTCCACCACTACAAAGATTGCATCTATGTGGTTGATCTTTGGCAGACCTAGAACAAAGTCCATTGATATATCCACCCATGGATGCGTCGGTATGGGCAGTGGGAGATACAACCCGTGAGGTTGCACTTGGGACTTTGCCTTCTTGCAAGTTATGCCCCTTGCACAATGAGCTTCTACTTTCCTCTTGATTTGTGGCCAGTAGAAGTGCTCCTTGACCACTGCTAGAGTCTTGTCGACAGCAAAGTGGCCCATGAGTCCTCCTCCATGAGCTTCCCGGATGATAAGCTCCCTTAATGATCCTTGTGGTATGCACAGCCTTCTCTCTCAGAACAAGAATCCATCATGGATGTAAAACTTGCCATGACTCCCTGTGCCACACTCCTTGTAGCTCTCTGCAAAGTAAGGATCATCCTTGTATAGGTCCTTGATGTGCTCGGATCCTAGGACCTTTGCCTCCATGGTGGATATCAAGGCAAACCTCCTTGATAGTGCATCGGCTACCACATTGTCTTTGCCCTTCTTGTACTTGATGACGTATGGGAAGGTCTCTATGAACTCCATCCACCTGGCATGTCTCCTCTTGAGATTGGTTTGCCCTCTGAGGAGTTTGAGAGTCTCATGATCAGTGTGGATCACAAACTCCTTGGACAGAAAGTAATGCTGCCAAGTCTCCAATGCTCGGACAAGGGCATAAAGCTCCTTGTCGTAAGTGGGGTAGTTCAGTGAGGCACCACCTAGCTTCTCACTGAAGTATGCCACTGGTCTCCCTCCTTTGGTTAGCACTGCTCCTATGCCTATTCCAGAGGCATCACACTCCACTTCAAACGTCTTGTTGAAGTCGGGCAGGACTAGCACTGGTGCATGTGTAAGGCTGTCCTTCAAGGCCTGGAATGCCGTCTCCTGAGCTTCTCCCCAGCTGAATCCCACGTTCTTCTTCACTACTGCCGTCAATGGTCAGGCAATACTGCTGAAGTTGGGCACAAATCTCTTATAGAAGCTGGCCAGTCCGTGGAAGCTCCTCATTTGGCTGATGTTGCCTTGTGTTGGCCATTCTTGTATGGCTCGAATCTTCTCTTCATCAACCTGTAGGCCCTGTGAACTTACAACAAAACCTAAAAAGACAAGTTTATCAGTACAAAAGATGCACTTCTCGAGATTGGCATAAAGCTCTTCTTGTCGAAGGGTTTTAAGTACCATCTCAAGATGTGTGAGGTGTTCCCGTAGGCACTTACTATAAACTAATATATCATCAAAGTAAACCGCTACAAACTTACTGATGTACGCCCTAAGAACCTGGTTCATAAGGCGCATGAAGGTGCTTGGGGCATTAGTCAAGCCGAATGGCATGACTGTCCACTCGTAGAGCCCTTGCTTTGTCATGAAAGCAGTCTTCCATTCATCACCTTCCTTCATCTGACCTGGTGGTATCCACTCTTGAGGTCTATCTTGGAGGAGACCGTGGCTCCACTCAGCTCATCTAGCATGTCATCTAGCCGTGGTATTGGATGCCGGTACTTGACAGTGATGTTGTTGATTGCTCGGCAGTCCACGCACATTCGCCAAGTCCCATCCTTCTTGGGCACTAGTAGCACTGGTACGGCACATGGACTGAGGCTCTCTCAAACATAGCCTTTCTCCAGGAGCTCCTTGACTTGCTTCTCAAGCTCCTTGGACTCCTCTGGACTCATCCGGTTGGTTGGCCGGTTGGGCAGGGCTGCTCCAGGCACTAAGTCGATCTGGTATTCTATGCCACGTAAAGGAGGCAAGCCTGCTGGTATCTCCTCTGGGAACACATCCTGGAACTTGTTGACGAGATTTGCCACTTCAGGAGGTAGCTCTACCCGTTCTTTTTCTACATTCAACACTTCTTTGAAAACCATTAGTTGCATTAGATCCTTCGAGGCTAAAGCTCTCCAAAAATGACTCGGTTGAATAAGAAAATTAGATTTAATGAGCTTCTTTTCCTTACTCATTTGCTGTTGAAGCTCATGTACCTGGGCAGGTTTAAGAGGAGCTAGGCTGACCTTTCTCTTGTCATGCACGAAAGTGTAGAGATTGGTTCGGCCATCATGCCTGGTCTCCTTGTCAAACTGCCATGGCTTTCCTAGCAGAAGATGGCCAGCTTGCATGGGCACCACGTCGCACACGACTTTGTCTTGGTACTTGCCCACACTGAATGGCACAGTGACTTGCTCATGGATCTTGAGCTCCACTTTGTCATCGAGCCATCTCAGTCTATATGGTCGAGGATGCCTTGTCTTCTCTAGACCTAGCTTATCAACCATATATGCACTAGCAACGTTAGTGCAAGAACCACCATCTATGATGAGGTTACATACCTTGCCCTTGATGGTGCAACGGCTGTGGAAGATGTTCTTCCTTTGGATGGTCTCTGAAGGATCTACCATTGCACTGAGAATGCATCTAGTGACCAGCACTTCCCCCACATCAGGGTACTCAATGTCACCGTATTCTTCTTCTGGTTCATAGTCCTCTTCATCTTGGGACTCATACTCCCCAGCCTCCGTAATCAGCATGACCCGGTTGTTTGGGCACTCCCTTGAGATGTGTCCGTGACCTCTACACTTGAAACAAGGGATGTCACGTGATCTTTGAGGGTTAGAAGACTTACTAGGCTCTTTCTGGTCACGGGTTGGTTCAGGAGGCTTGCTCTTGAACCTTTACTCGATCTCTATGCTCTTGCCTTTGTCTATGGGCTTGGGAATGTTGCTTTGTGCCCAAGGCGTCTTAGGCTTGCTGCGGATGTCTTGGCTCTTACGTTTGATGTGCTGCTCAGCCTGGACAGATAGGTGGAACAAGTCTTTGAAGTCATTGTAGATTTGCCTTTCCACCTTGCGGCTGATTCTTTCTTGGAGTCCATCCAAGAATTGTGCCATCAATGCTACTTCATCATCATTGGGCTCCAGCCTGTTCCTTAACTTCTCGAACTCTTCATAGTACTCCTCTACTGATCTGGTACCCTGCTTAAGAGTACGAAAATGACGTTGCAAGTCCCTATGAAAGTAAGGTGGAACAAACCTTTGTCGCATGACATCTTTCATGTCGGCCCATGAGTCTATGGGCCTCATTCTTTTCCTCCTTCTGTCAGATACCTCACGATCCCACCAGATGAGGGTATTTTCCGTGAGTTGTGCTACTGCCATTGAGACTCTCCTAGGCCCTGGTTGGTTGTAATGATCAAAGATATGATCCATTCTTCTCTCCCAATCTAGGTAAGCCTCGGGGTCTACTTTTCCTGCAAAATTTGGAGGAGTTAGCTTAACATCAGGATGAGTTACCCGGTTGTAGGCGTGTTCATCTCCATCCTCATGATTTCTAGGAGGCATCCTTGGTCTCTGGTGAAGACCATATGGCTCGTAGCCATCATCATCTGCCTCTGGTTGCCGTGGAGGTCCTATCGGCCTATGGTGATAGTTATGAGGTTGTGTGTCCTCATCTCCATCTGGCTGGGGCTCCTCCTGTTCGTGCTGTGTCCTAAGGTGCTCAGGCCCCTCAGCACGGTCTTGTTCAGTTCTCACGTGCCTTATGGCCTGGAATCTCACAGGCCTCTCCACGCGCTCCAATCTCTCGCCTATGGATGCGAGTTGCGTTTGGATGGTGGTGAACATGGCCATCATGGCTTCGGTTGCTTCTCTATTTTCTTCTGCCATTGCGTACTACAAGGAAAGGAGACGAGTTATGCTGCTCCTAAATTATTAGGAGGGTTTTCTTTTATAAGGGATTCGAAAAAAATGCAAAAGGAAAAAATCTGAGAAATGGAAAATTCGAAGATATGAAGATTTGAATAAAAGGAAACTTTCTTGACAACTATTGCTAGCTGTCCAATTCGAATTCTTTTGGTATTTTTCCTATTTTCTTTTTTTTTCTTTTAATTTAACTTAAATAACAGAAATATGATTCTAACAAAAAGGAAAGTCGAAAATCGCAATGCAAGAATGATTCTAGAACCTAGTGATGTACGTAGGAACTAGATGCACTCGGTATGAACTTAGATGTTATTTTTTTTTCTTCAATGAAACTTAAACTAATGCAAGAACAAGAAACAAAACAAGTTAAAGGATAGAAACAACCTGGTTTAGGAGCTTTAAGCTCTGATACCAAAATGATACAAGCCTCGATTCAAGGCTTATATGCGCGTGGGCTGTTTGGAGAAGGTTAGGTGAGAAATTCGACCTTAGACTTCTTGGATAGGGGTTTTTGGGTTGGTATTTGATGGAAGGGTGAAGTGAACCACACGAGGGGTGATGAACCTCGTGATAAATCACAAACTTAGAGCTGGGAGGGCTGGTCTCAACTAGGTTCTAAGCGCACAAGTCTCTTTTGAGAGCAAGCTTGTAGGAAGAAAGTTCTACTTTATTAATATCAAAAGGTTGTCAAACTACAATGCTGGAAGGAGCCTTATTAATATGCTCGATAGCTTGACCTTCTAGGGTCGACTCAAAGAAAGAAAAGGAAAGATTACAAAAGTGCACAAATGGAAAATGTACAAAAGTGCATAACCGAAAAAGGACCTATTCCTAAAATGTCTTTGACTCAAAAAATGTAAATATTCTAGATCCTACCCTGCAAAACAGAAAGAGGCAAATATTCATATCGAAAACTTACCTTACTTACCTCATGGCCAAGAAATGGAAGGTGGCCATCCTTGTGGCATGCACGCGCCTGTAATAACCATTTTAACTTGCCGATTGACTTGACATGTCCGCACTAAATATTTTCATTCAGAGTTCAGAATGACACGAATCCAACGCCCATGTTAAGCTAGCTCAATTTTCTATATTATGACTAGATTTAGGACCGAAATACCTATGACAAAGTCTCCAATTAAGCCAACCTATCCCAAAATGCGTGATGTCATGCACGATGCTTCATTTGTAAACCTTTTCTCAATGAGCACCAATGATCAGTTTAGAATGATCAATTTAACTGGCCCATCAACTTGATATGTTCGCACGAAATTGTCTTTAAGTTTTGATTAAGAGTTCAATATGATACGAATCCAATGTGGGTGTTAAGCTAGTTCGATTTTTTGATTTGTGACAAAATTTAAAACCAAAATAGCTACGAAAAAGTCTTCAACTATTCCAATATATCCCAAACTGCGTGATGCCATGCATTATGTTTCATTTGTAAACCTTTCCTCAATGAGTACCAATGATCAGTAGAATGACCAATTTAACTAACCGATAAACTTGACATGTTCACACTAAATTGTACATAACATTTTATTTATAGTTTAGAATGACATGAATCCAACCCCCAAATTAAGCTACCCCAAGTTTCTATATTGTGACAAAATTTAAGGCTGAAATAGTTACGACAAAGTTTCCAAGTAATCCAATATACCCCAAACAGCGTGATATCATGCATTATGCTTCATTTGTAAACCTTTGCTCAATGAGCACCAATTATCACTTTAGAATGATCATGTTAACTAGCTGATCAACTTGAAATATCAGCACAGAATCGTCTTTGACTTTTGATTTAGAGCTAAAATTGACATGAATCTAACGCCCATGTTATGCTTGCTCAATTTTCCATATTGTGACAACATTCGAGACTGAAAGAGCTAGCCAAAGCTTCAAAGTAATCCAATATATCCTAAACTGTGTGATGCCATGTATTATGCTTCATTTATAAGTCTTTACTCAAGGAGCACCAATGATCAGTTTAGAATAATCATTTCAACTGGCCGATAAACTTGACATGCGCATTAAATCGTCTGTAACTTTTGATTTAGAGTTCAAAATGCGGTGAATCAAACGTCCATGTTAAGATGTTACGATCATTTCCAACGAAAAGAAGGAATAGTGTGTATTTTTCGTTGGGGATTTCTTGGAAAAGTCTGCTCAATTTTCTTTTATGTGACAAAATTTAGGACCAAAATAGCTACGACAAAATCTCCAAGTAATCCAATCTATCCTAAACTGTGTAATGTCATGCATGATGCTTTATTTGTAAACCTTTTTTCAATTAGCACCAATGATAAGTTTAGGATGATCAATTTAACTGGCCGATCAAATTCACATGTCCGCACTAAATCTTTTTTAACTTTTGATTCAGAGTTCAGAATGACAAGAATCCAACACCCACTTTAACCTAGCTCAACTTTCTAAATTGTGACAAACATTAACACAGAAATAGCTATGAAAAAGTCTCCAAGTTATCCAATCAATCCCAAACTGCGTTATGCCGTGCATTATTCTTCATTTATAAACTTTTTTCGATTAGCTCCAATGATCAGTTTAGAATGATCAATTTAACTGGTTGATCAACTTGACATGTCCTCACTAAATCATCTTTAACTTTTCATTCAAAGTCCAGAATGACACGAATCCAAGTTTCAAGTTAAGCTAGCTCAATTTTCTATATTGTGACAAAATTTAAAACCGAAATAGCTACAAAACAGTTTCCTAGTAATTCAATCTATCTCAAACTGCCCGTTGCCATGAAGTATGCTTCATTTGTAAACATTTGCTCAATGAGCATCAATTATCAGTTTAGAATAATCAACTTAACTGGTTGACCCACTTGACATGTCCTCACTAAATCGTTTTTAACTTTTGATTTAGAGTTTAGAATAACACGAATCCAACGTTCAAGTTAGGCTAGCTCAATTTTCAATATTGTGACAAAATTTAGGACTGAAATAGCTACGACAAAGCCTCCAAGTAAGCCAATCTATCCCAAACTATGTGATTCCGTGCATTATGCTTAATTTGTAAACCTTTTCTTGATGAGCACCAATAATCGGTTTAGAATGATCATTTTAACTAGCTGATTAACTTGACATGTCCGCCCTAAATCGTCTTTGACTTTTTTATTTAAAGCTCAGAATGACATGAATCCAAAGTCCACATTAAGCTAGCTCAATTTTCCATATTGTGACAACATTTGAGACTGAAAGAGCTAGCAAAGCTTCAAAGTAATCCAATATATCCTAAACTGTGTGATGCCATGCATTATGCTTCAATTATAAGTCTTTAATCAAGGAGCACCAATGATCAGTTTAGAATAATCATTTTAACTGGCCGATAAACTTTACATGTACGCGTTAAATCATCTGTAACTTTTGATTTAGAGTTCAAAATGCGGTGAATCGAACGTCCATGTTAAGCTGTTATGATCTTTTCGAACGAAAAGAAGGAATAGTGCGTATTTTTTGTTGTGGATTTCCTGGAAACGTCTGCTCAATTTTCTTTTATGTGACAAAATTTAGGACCAAAATAGCTACGACAAGATCTCCATGCAATCCAATCT
>JAENJI010001307.1:0-24000 GCA_018901935.1 Pugionium cornutum | reverse complement strand
ATTGTGACAAAATTTAAGACAAAAATAGATACGACAAAGCGTCCAAGTAATTCAATCTATCCCTAGCTGCGTGATGCCATGCATTATGCTTCATTTATAAGCATTTACTTAATGAGCACCAATGATCAGTTTATAATGATCACTTTAACTAGCCCATCAACTTGACATGTCCGCACTAAATCGTTCGTAAATTTTGATTTAGAGATCAGAACTACATGAATCCAATGCCCACCTTAAGGAAGCTCAATTTTCTGTATTTTGAAAAAATTATAGACACAAATAGAGAAAAAAAGCATCCAAGTAATCTAATCTACCCGAACGGCATGATACCATGCATTATGCTTCATTTATAAGCATTTAAGAATGATCACCAATGATCAGTTAAGAATGATCATTTTAACTGGCCGATGAACTTGACATGTCCGCATTAAATCGTCTGTAACATTTGATTTAGAGATCCGAATGACCGGAATCCAATGCCCACGTTAAACTAGCTCAATTTTCTATATTGTGGCAAAAATAGATACCACAAGGCGTCCAAGTAATCCAATCTATCCCAAACTGCTTGATGCTCTGCATTATGCTTCATTTATAAGCCTTTACTCAATAAGAACCAATGATCAGTTTAGAATGATCATTTAAACTGGCCGATCAATTTTACATGTTTGCACTAAATCGTACATAACTTTTGATTTATAGCTCATAATGACACAAATCCGATGCGCATGTTAAGCTAGCTCAGTTTGCTATATTGTGACAAAATTTGGGACAAAAATTAATATGACAAAGCTTCCAAGTAATCAAATCTATCCCAAACTACGGGATGCCATGTATTATGATTCATTTATAAGCCTTTACTAAGTGAGCACCAATGATGGGAAGAATGATCATTTTTACTGGCCGATCAACTAGACATGTACACAATAAATCATTCCTAACTTTTGGTTTAGAGCTTATAATGACACGAATCCAATGCCAACTTTAAGCTAGTTTAATTTTTATATAAAGACAAAATTAGAGACAGAAATAGATATGATAAAGTGTCTAAGTAATCCATTCTATCCAAAACTGTGTGATGCTTTGCATTTTTCATCAATTATAAGCCTTTACGCAATGAGCACCAATTATCAGCTTAGAACTAGCCGATCAACTTTACATATCCACACTAAATCATCCGTAACTTCTGATTTAGAGCTCTAAATAACACGAATCCAATGCCCACGTTAAGCTAGCTCAATTTTCTATATTGTGACAAAATTTGAGAGAGAAATAGATATGACAATGCGTCCAAGTAATCCAATCAATCCCAAACTACGTGATGCCATGCATTATAAATCATTTATAAGCCTTTACTCTGTGAGCACCAACGATCAGTTAAAAATGATCATTTTAACTGGTCGATACACTTAACATGTCCGCACTAAATTGTCCGAACTTTTGATTTAGAGCACCAAATGACCAGAATCCAATGCCCACGTTAAGCTAGCTCAACTTTCTATATTTTGACAAAATTATAGACAGAAATAGAGATGACAAAGAGTCCAAATAATCCAATCTATCCCATGCTGCATGATGCCTTCCATTATGCTTCATTTGTAAGCTTTTAATCAATGAGCACCAATGATCAGTTAAGATTGATCATTTTAACTGGCCGATCACGTTGATATGTTCGCACTAAATCGTCTGTAACTTTTGATTTAGAGGTGTGAATAACATGAATCCAATGCCCACGTTAAACTAGCCCAATTTTCTATATTGTGACAAAATTTGAGACATTAATAGATACAAGAAAGCGTTCAAGTAATCCAATCTATGCCAAACGGCATGATGCCATGCCTTATACTTCATTTATAAACCTTTATTCAATAAGCACCAATGATTAGTTTAGAATATCACTTTAACTAGCCGATCAACTTGACATGTACACTCTAAATCGTCTGTAACTTTTGATTTAGAGTTCGGAATTACACGAATCCAATGCCCACGTGAAGCTAGCTCAATTTTTCTATGTTAAAAAAAATTGGGGATAGAAATAGAGATGACAAAACATCCAAGTAATCCAATCTATACCAAAGTGCTTGATGCCATGCTTTATGCTTCATTTATAAGCCTTCACTCAATGAGCACCACTGATCAGTTTAGAATGATAACTTTAACTAGCCGATCAACTTGACATGTCTACACTAACGCATCTGTAAATTTTGATTTAGAGCTTAGAAACACAAAAATCAAATGCCCACGTTAACCTAGCTCAATTTTCTATATTGTAACAAAATTTGAGACAAAAATAGATACGACAAAGCATCCAAGTAATCCAATCTACCCAAAGCTGTGTGATGCCATGCATTATGTTTCATTTATATGCCTTTACTCAATGAGCACTAGTAATCAGTTTAGAATGATAACTTTAACTGGCTGATCAACTTGACATGTCGGCACTAAATCATCTGTAACTTTTGATTTAGAGATCAGAATGGCTCGAATCCAATGCGCAGGTTAAGCTAGCTCAATTTCTATATTTTGACAAAACTTGAGACAAAAGTAGATATGACAAAGCGTCCCAATAATCTAATCCATCCCAAACTGCGTTATGCCATGCATTATTTTTCATTTATAAGATATTACTCAATGAGCAACAATGATCTGTTTAAAATGATCATTTTAACTGGCCGATCAACTTGTAATGTTTGCACTAAATTGCCCATGACTTTTGATTTATAGCTCAGAATGACACAAATCCAATTCCCACGTTAAACTAGCTCAATTTTCTATATTTTGACAAAATTTGAGACAGAAATAGAGACAACAAAGCGTCCAAGTAATCCAATCTATCCCAAGCTGCGACAAAGCGCCCAAGTAATTCAATCCATCATAAAGTGCATGATGCCATGCATTATTTTTCATTTATAATCTTTTGCTTAATGAACACCAATGATCAGTTTAAAATGATCATTTTAACTGGCCAATCAACTGGCCAATCAACTGGCCAATCAACTTGTCATTTCTGAAGTAAATCGTCCATGAGTTTTGATATTGTGGTAAAATTTGAGACAGAACAAGATACGACAAATCGTCCAAATGATCCAATCTATTCAAAATGCATGATGCCATGATTTATGCTTCATTTATAAGCCTTTACTGAATGAGGACCAATAATCAGTTTAGAATAATCACTTTAACAGGCCGATCAACTTGACATGTGCGCACTAAATCGTCCGTAACTTTTGATTTAGAGCTTAGAAACACATGAGTCCAATGCCCACATTAAGCTACCTCAATTTTCTATATTGTAAAAAAATTTGAGATAGGACTAGATACCACAAAGCGTCCAAGTAATCCAATCTATCAAAAACTGTGTGATGCCATGCATTATTCTTCATTGATAAGCCTTCACTCGATTGGCAACAATGATCCGTTTAGAATGGTCACTTTAACTGGCCGATCAACTTGACATCTCCGCACTAAATCGTCATTTAGTTTTGATTTAGAGCTAAGAACGACGTGAATCCAATGCCCAGGTTAAGCTAGCTAAGTTTTCTCTATTTTGACAAAATTTGGAACAAAAATAAAGACGAACTAAATCGTCCGTACCTTTTGATTTAGAGTATGAATGACACGAATCCAATGCCCACCTTAATTTAGCTCAATTTTATATATTATACCAAAATTTGAGACATAACTAGATACGACAAAGCGTCCACGTAGTCCAATCTATCTCAAATTGTGTGATGCCATGCGTTATGTTTCATTTATAAGCTTTTATCCAATGAACATCAATGATCAGTTTAGAATAATCACTTTAACGGGCCAATCAACTTGACATTTTCCCACTAAATCGTCCATAACTTTAGATTTAGAGCTCAAAATGACACGAATCCAATGCCCACGTTAAGCTAGCTCAATTTTCTATATTTTGACAAAATTTTAGACAAAAATAGAGACGACAAATCATCCAAGTAATCCAATCTATCCAAACTGTGTGATGCCATGCATTATGTTTCATTTATAAGCTTTTACTAAATGAACATCAATGATCAATTTAGAATAATCACTTTAATGGGCCGATCAACTTGACATGTCCGCACTAAATCGTCCATAACTTTTGATTTAGAACTCAAAATGACACGAATCCAATGCCCACATTAAGTTAGCTCAATTTTCTATATTTTGACAAAATTTGAGACAGAAATAGAGACGACAAATCATCCAAGTAATCCAATCTATCCAAACTGTGTGATGCCATTCATTATGTTTCATTTATAAGCTTTTACTCAATGAACATCAATGATCAATTTAGAATAATCACTTTAACGGGCCGATCAACTTGACTATCCGCACTAAATCGTCCATAACTTTTGATTTAGAGCTCAAAATGACACGAATCCAATGCCCACGTTAAGTTAGCTCAATTTTCTATATTTTGACAAAATTTGAGACAGAAATAGAGACGACAAATGATCCAAGTAATCGAATCTATCCAAACTGCTTGATTCCATGCTTTATGCTTCACTTATTAGCCTTTACTTAATGAGCACCAATGATCTGTATAGAATGATTACGTTAGTTGGCCACTCAACTTGACATGTCGACAATAAACCGTACGTAAGTTTTGATTTAGAGCTTGGAATGACACGAATCAAATGCACACCTTAAGTTTGATAAATTTTCTATATTATAACAATATTTGAGACAGAAATAGATAGGACAAATCGCCCAACTAATCCAATCTATCGAAAACTGTTTGATGCCATGCAATATGCTTTACTCAATGAGCACCAATGATCAGTTTGGGATATTCATATTAACTGACTGATCAACTTGACATGTCCGCAGTTAAATCGTCCGTAACTCTTGTTTTGAGCTCATAATAACTCGAATCCATTGCGCACATTAAGCTAGTTCGATTTTCAATATTGTTACAAAATGTGAGACAGAACTAGATAAGACAAAGCGTCCAAGTAATCCAATCTATCCCAAACTGCGTGATGCCATTCCTTATGCCTCATTTATAAGCCTTTACTGAATGAGCACCAATGATAAGTTTAGAATGATCAATTTAACTGGCCGACCAACTTGACAAGTCCGCACAAAATCGTCCGTAACTTTAGATTTAGAGCTTAGAAACATATGTGTCCAATGCCCACATTAAGCAAGATCAATTTTCTATATTGTAACAAAATTTGAGACCAAACTAGATACGACAAAGCGTCCAAGTAATCTAATCTATCGAAAACTGTGTGATGCCATGCATTATGCTTTATTGATAAGCCTTTACTCGATGGGCACCAATGATCCACTTAGAATGATCACTTTAACTGGCCGATCAACTTGACATGTACGCACTAAATTGTCCGTAATTTTGATATAGAGCTAAGAATGACACGAATCCAATGCCCACTTTAAGCTAGCTCAATTTTCTATACTTTGACAAAATTTGGAACAGAAATAGAGACGACAAAGCGTCCAAGTAATCAAATCTATCTCAAATTGCGTGATGTCATGCTTTATGCTTCGTTTATAAGCCGTTACTTAATGAGCACCAAAGATCAGTTTAGAATGATCACTTTAAGTGGACGATCAACTTGACATGTTTGCACTAAATCGTCCATAACTTTTGATTTAGAGCTCAGAATGACATGAATCCAATGCGCACGTTAAGCTAGCTCAATTTTCTATAGTTAGAGATAATTGGAGACAAATAGAGTGGACAAAGCACCTAAATAATCCAATCTATCCAAACGGCCTGATGCCATGCTTATGCTTCATTTATAAGCCTTTACTCAATGAGCACCAATGATCACTTTAGAATGATCAATTAAACTAGATGATCAACTTGACATATCCGCACTAAATCGTCCATCACTTTTGATTTAGAGCTTAGAAACACATGAGTCCAATGCCCACGTTAAGCAAGCTACATTTTCTATATTGTAAAAAAAATTTGAGACAGAACTAGATACCACAAAGCGTCGAAGTAATCCAATCTATCAAAAACTGTGTGATGCCATGCATTATTCTTCATTGATAAGCCTTCACTCGATGGGCACCAAGGATCCGTTTAGAATGGTCACTTTAACTGGCCGATCAACTTGACATCTCCGCACTAAATCGTCCGTAAATTTTCATTTAGAGCTAAGAATGACGCGAATCCAATACCCACATTAAGCTAGATCAATTTTCTAAATTTTGACAAAATTTGGAACAGAAATTGAGACGACAAAGCGTCCAAGTAATCCAATCTATCCCAAATTGCGTGATGCCATGGTTTATGCTTCGTTTATAAGCCTTCACTTAATGAGCACCAATGATCATTTTAAATAGACGATCAACTTGACATCTCTGCACTAAATCTTTTGTAACTTTTGATTTAGAGCTCAGAAACACACGAATCCAATGCTCACGTTAAGCTAGTTCAATTTTCTATATTCTACAAAAATTTGAAACAGAATTTGATATGAAAAAGCGTCCAAGTAATCCAATCTATCTAAACTGTGTGATGCCATGCATTATGCTTCATTTATAAGCCTTTACTCAATAAACATAAATGATCAGTTTAGAATAATCACTTTTATGGGCTGATCAACTTGACATGTCTGCAGTTAATTGTCCATAACTTTTGATTTAAAGATCAAAATGACATGAATTCAATGCCCACGTTAACCTAGCTCAATTTTCTATATATTGACAAAATTTTAGACAGAAATGGAGACGACAAATCATCCAAGTAATCCAATCTCTCCAAACTGCTTCATTTATAAACTTTTACTCAATGAGCACCAATGATCAGTTTAGAATGATCAATTAAACTGGATGATCAACTTCAAATGTCTGGACTAAATCGTCCGTAACTTCTGATTTAGTGCTTAGAAACACATGAGTCCAATGCCCACGTTAAATATGCTCAATTTACTATATTGTAAAAAAATTTGAGACATAACTAGATACCACAAAACGTCCAAGTAATCCAATCTATTAAAAACTGTGTGATGCCATGCATTATTCTTCACTGATAAGCTTTCACTCGATGGGCAACAATGATCCATTTGGAATGGTCACTTTAACTGGCCGATCAACTTGACATTTCCGCACTAAATCGTCGGTAACTTTTGATTTAGAGCTAAGAAGGACGCGAATCCAATGCCCACGTTAAGCTAGCTCAATTTTCTCTATTTTGACAAAATATGGAACAGAAATAGAGACGACAAAGCGTCTAAGTAATCCAATCTATCCCAAATTGCGTGATGCCATGGTTTATGGTTTGTTTATAAGCCTTTACCTAATGAACACCAATGCTCACTTTAACTATATGATCAACTTGACATGTATGCACTAAATCGTCCGTAACTTTTGATTTAGAGCTCAGAAACACACGAATCCAATGCTCACGTTAAAATAGTTTAATTTTTTATATTTTACCAAAATTTGAAACAGAACTTGATATGAAAAAGCGTCCAAGTAATCCAATATATCCAAAAAATTTTGATGCCATGCTTTATGCTTCATTTATAAGCCTTTACTCAATCATCACCAATGATCAGTTTGGAATGATCACTTTAACTGGCCGATCAACTTGACATGTGCGCACTAAATCATCCGTGCCTTTTGATTTAGAGTTTTACTGACATGAATCCAGTGCCCACCTTAATATAGCTAAATTTTATATATTGTGCCAAAATTTGAGACTGAACTAGATACGACAAAGCGTCCAAGTAATCCAATCTATCTCAAACTGTGTGATGCCATGCATTATGTTTCATTTATAAGTCTTTACTCAATGAACATCAATGATCAGTAGAGAATAATCACTTTAACGGGCTGATCAACTTGACATGTCCGCACTAAATTGTCCATAACTTTTGATTTAGAGCTCAAAATAACACGAATCCAATGCCCACATTAAACTACTTCAATTTTCTATATTTTAACAAAACTTGAGACAAAAATAGAAACGAAAAATCATCCAAGTAATCCAATCTATCCAAAACGCTTGATTCCATGCTTTATGCTTCACTTATTAGCCTTTACTTAATGAGCACCAATGATCTGTATAGAATGATTACATTAGTTGGCAGTCAACTTGACATGTCCACAATAAACCGTACGTAAGTTTTGATTTAGAGCTCAGAATGACATGAATCAAATGCCCACGTTAAGCTTGATAAAGTTTCTATATTATAACAATATTTGAGACAGAAATAGATTGGACAAATCAACCAAGTAATCCAATCTATCGAAAAATGTTTGATGCTATGCAATATGCTTTACTCAATGAGTACCAATTATCAGTTTGGGATATTCATATTAACTGGCCGATCAACTTGACATGTCTGCAGTTAAATCGTCTGTAACTCTTGTTTAGAGCTCAAAATAACTCAATCCAATGCGCACATTAAGCTAGTTCAATTTTCAATATTGTGACAAAATGTGAGACAGAACTAGATAAGACAAAGCGACCAAGTAATCCAATCTATCCCATACTGCGTGATGCCATTCCTTATGCTTCATTTATAAGCCATTACTCAATGAGCACCAATGATAAGTTTAGAATGATCACTTAAACTAGCCGATCAACTTGACAGGTCCCCACTACCATAACTTTTGATTCAGAATTCAGAATGACACGAATCCAATGCCCACGTTAAACTAGCTCAATTTTCTATATTTTGACATAATTTGAGACAAAAAAGAGTAGACAAATCATCCAAGCAATCCAATCTATCTAAAACGTTTGATTCCATGCTTTATGCTTCACTTATTAGCCTTTACTTAATGAGCACCAATGATCTGTATAGAATGATTACGTTAGTTGGCCAGTCAACTTGACATGTCCACAATAAACCGTACGTAAGTTTTGATTTAGAGCTCAGAATGACACGAATCAAATGCCCAAGTTAAGCTTGATAAAGTTTCTATATTATAACAATATTTGAGACAGAAGTAGATTGGACAAATCAACCAAGTAATCCAATCTATCGAAAACTGTTTGATGCTATGCAATATGCTTTACTCAATGAGCACCAATTATCAGTTTGGGATATTCATATTAACTGGCCGATCAACTTGACATGTCTGCAGTAAAATCGTCTGTAACTCTTGTTTCGAGCTCATAATAACTCAATCCAATGCGCACATTAAGCTAGTTCAATTTTCAATATTGTGACAAAATGTGAGACAGAACTAGATAAGACATTGCGACCAAGTAATCCAATCTATCCCAAACTGCGTGATGCCATTCCTTATGCTTCATTTATAAGCCTTTACTCAATGAGCACCAATGATAAGTTTAGAATGATCACTTTAACTAGCCGATCAACTTGACATGTCCCCACTACCATAACTTTTGATCCAGAATTCAGAATGACACGAATCCAATGCCCACGTTAAACTAGTTCAATTTTCTATATTTTGACATAATTTGAGACAAAAAAGAGTCGACAATGTGTCCAAGTAATCCAATCAATCCAAACAGCTTGATGCCATGCCTTATGCTTCATTTATAAGCGTTTAATCAATGAGCACCAATGATCAGTTTAGAATGATCAATTTAACTGGCCGACCAACTTGACAATTCGGCACTAAATCATCCATAACTTAAGATTTAGAGCTTAGAAACACATGTGTCCAATGCCCACGTTAAGCAAGCTCAATTTTCTATATTGTAACAAAATTTGAGACAAAACTAGATACAACAAAACGTCCAAGTAATCAAAATCTATCCAAAACTTTGTGATGCCATGCATTACGCTTCATTGATAAGCCTTTAATCAATGGGCACCAATGATCCATTTAGTATGATCACTTTAACTCGCCGATCAACTTGACATGTCAGCACTAAATTGTCCTTAACTTTAGATTTAGAGCTAAGAATGACACAAATCCAATGCCCACTTTAAGCTAGCTCAATTTTCTATACTTTGACAAAAATTGGAGCAGAAATAGAGACGACAAAGCGTCCAAGTAATCCAATCTATCCCAAATTGCGTGATGCCATGCTTTATTCTTCGTTTATAAGCCTTTACTTAATGAGCACCAATGATCAGTTTAGAATGATCACTTTAACAGGACGATCAACTTGACATGTCTGCGCTAAATCGTCTGTAACTATTTATTTAGAGTTCAGAATGACACGAATCCAATGCCCACGTTAAGATAGGTCAATTTTCTATAGTTTGACATATTTGGAGACAAATGGAGTGGGCAAAGCGCCCAAGTAATCCAATCTATCCAAACTGCTTGATGTCATGCTTATGCTTCATTTATAAGCCTTTACTCAATGAGCACCAATGATCACTTTAGAATGATCAATTAAACTAGATGATCAACTTGAATGTCAGCACAAAATCGTCCGTCACTTTTCATTTAGAGCATAGAAACACATGAGTCCAATGCCCACGTTAAGCAAGCTCAATTTTCTATATTGTAATAACATTTGAGACAGAACTAGATACCACAAAGCGTCCAAGTAATCTAATCTATCAAAAACTGTATGATGCCTTGAATTATTCTTCATTGATAAGCCTTCACAGATGGGCACCAATGATCCGTTTAGAATGGTCACTTTAACTGGCCGATCAACTTGACATCTCCGCACTAAATCATTGGTAACTTTTGATTTAAAGCTCAATATGACACGAATCTAGTGCCCACATTAAGCTAGCTCAATTTTCTATATTCTGACAAAGTTTGAGACAGAAATAGATACTACAATGTGTCCAAGTAAGCCAATCCATCCCAAACTGCGTGATGCCATGCCTTATTTTTCATATATAAGCTTTTACTCAATGAGCACCAATGATCAGTTTAGAATAATCATTTTAACTGCTCGATTACTTTGTCATGTCTGCACTAAATTGGCCATAATCTTTAATTTATAGCTCAGAATGACACGAATCCAATACCCAAATTAAGCTAGTTCAATTTTCTATATTGTTACAAAATTTAAGGTAGAACTAGATACGACAAAGAGTCAAAGTAATAAAATCTATTCAAAAGTGTGTGATGCCATGCATTATGCTTCATTTATAAGCCTTTACTAAATGAGCACCAATGACCAGTTTAGAATGATCACTTTAACTGGCCGATCAACTTGCACCGTCCGCACTAGATCGTATGTAACTTTTTATTTAGAGCTTAGGATGACACGAATGCCATGCCCACGTTAAGCTAGCTCAATTTTCTATATTTTGACAAAATTTGAGATAGAACTAGAAACGAAAAAGCATCCAAGTAATCCAATCTATCCAAAATGATTGATGCCATGCATTGTGCTTCATTTATAAGCCTTAACTTAATCAGCACAAATGATCAGTTTAGAATGATCACTTTAACTGGCCACTAACCTTGCCATGTCCGCACTAAATAATCCGTAACTTTTGAGTTAGAGCTATGAATAACACGAATCCAGTGCCCACGTTAAGCTAGCTCAATTTTCTATATTCTAATAAAGTCTAAGATAGAAATTGATATGACAAAGCGTCGAAGTAATCCAATTTATCCAAAACTATGTGATGTCATGCATTATGCTTTATTTATAAGCATTTACTCAATGAGCACCAATGATCAGTTTAGAATGATGAATTTAACTGCCCGAACAACTTGACATTTCCGCACTAAATCGTCCATAACATTTGATTTAGAACTCAGAATGACACGAATCCAATGTCCACGTAAAGCTATCTCAATTTCAATATTGTGATAAAATTTGAGGCAGAAATAGATACGACAAATCGTCCAAAGGATCCAATCCATCCCAAAATGCGTTATGCTATGGATTATTTTTCATTTGCAAGCTTTTACTCAATGGGCACCAATGATCAGTTTAGAATGATCATTTTAACTCGCGGATCAACTTGTCATGTGTGCCTTAAATCGTCCATAATCTTTGATTTATAGCTCAGAATGACATGAATCTAGTGTCGACATTATGCTAGTTCAATTTTCAATATTGTCACAAAATTTGATACAGAACTAGATACGACAAAGCTTCCAAGTAATCCAATCTATCCCAAACTGTGTGATGCCACGCCTTATGCTTCATTTATAAGCCTTTACTCTATGAGCACCAATAATTAGTTTAGAATGATCACTTTAACTGGCCAATCAACTTGAGATGTGCGCATCAATCGTCCGTAACTTTTGATTAGAGATCCGAATGACACAAATCCAATGCTTAAGTTAAGCTAGCTCAATTTTCTATAATTTGACAAAATTTGAGACAAAAATAGAGACGACAAATTGCTAAATAATCCAATCTATCCAAACTGCTCGATGCCATGCATTATGCTTCCTTTATAAGGCTTTACTTAATGAGCACCAATGATCAGTTTAGAATGATCACTTTAACTGCCCGATCAACCATATATGTATGCACTAAATCGTTCGTAACTTTTGATTTAAAGCTCAATATGACACGAATCCAGGGCCCACGTTAAGCTAGCTCAATTTTCTATATTCTGCCAAAGTTTGAGACAGAAATAGATACTACAAAGTATCCAAGTAATCCAATCCATCCCAAACTGCGTGATGCCATGCTTTATTTTTCATATATAAGTTTTTACTCAATGAGCATCAATGATCAGTTTAGAATAATCATTTTGACTGCTCGATTACTTTGTCATGTTTGCACTAAATTGGCCATAACCTTTGATTTATAGCTCAGAATGACACGAATCCAATACCCAAATTAAGCTAGTTCAATTTTCTATATTGTGACAAAATTTAAGATAGAACTAGATACGAAAAAGTGTCAAAGTAATCCAATCTATTCAAACGTGTGTGATGCCATGCATTATTCTTCATTTATAAGCCTTTACTCAATGAGCACGAATGATCAGTTTAGAATGATCACTTTAACTGGCCGATCAACTTGTACCGTCCGCACTAGATCGTCTGTAACTTTTTATTTAGAGCTTAGGTTGACACGAATCCAATACCAACGTTAAGCTAGCCCAATTTTCTATATTTTGACAAAATTTGAGATAGAACTAGACACGAAAAAGCATCCAAGTAATCCAATCTATCCAAAATGATTGATGCCATGCATTGTGCATCATTTATAAGCCTTAACTTAATCAGCACCAACGATCAGTTTAAAATGATCACTTTAACTGGCCACTAACCTTGCTATGTCCGCACTAAATAATCCGTAACTATTGAGTTAGAGCTATGAGTGACACGAATCCAGTGCCCACGTTAAGCTAGCTCAATTTTCTAAATTGTAACAAAGTCTATGATAGAAATAGATATGACAAAGCGTCCAAGTAATCCAATCTATCCAAAACTATGTGATGCCATGCATTAGGCTTTATTTATAAGTCTTTACTCAATGAGCACAAATGATCAGTTTAGAATGATGAATTTAACTGCCTGAACAACTTGACTTGTCCACATTAAATCGTCTGTAACTTTTGATTTAGAACTCAGAATGACACGAATCCAATGTCCACGTAAAGCTAGCTCAATTTCAATATTGTTATAAAATTTGAGGCAGAAATAAATACGACAAATCGTCCAAAGAATCCAATCCATCCCAAACTGCGTTATGCCATTCATTATTTTTCATTTGCAAGCTTTTACTCAATGGGAACCAATGATCAGTTTAGAATGATCATTTTAACTCGCCGATCAACTTGTCATGTGTGCCTTAAATCGTCCATATTTTTTGATTTATAGCTCGGAATGACATGAATCCAATGCCGACGTTCTGCTAGTTCAATTTTCAATATTGTGGCAAAATTTGAGACAGAACTAGATACGACAAAGCTTCCAAGTAATCCGATCTATCCCAAACTGTGTGATGCCACGCCTTATGCTTCATTTATAAGCCTTTACTCTATGAGCACCAATGATCAGTTTAGAATGATCACTTTAACTGGCCGATCAACTTGACATGTGCTCACTCAGTCGTCCGTAACTTTTGATTAGAGATCCGAATGACACAAATCCAATGCCCACGTTAAGCTAGCTCAATTTTCTATATTTTGACAAAATTTGACACCGAAATAGAGACGATAAATTGCCAAATAATCCAATCTATCCAAACTGCTCGATGCCATGCATTATGCTTCCTTTATAAGCCTTTACTTAATGAGCAACAATGATAAGGTTAGAATGATCACTTTTACTGGCCGATCAACTTGATATGTCAGCACTAAATCGTCCGTAACGTTTGATTTAAAGCTCAATATGACACGAATCAAGTGCCCACGTTAAGCTAGCTCAATTTTCTATATTTTAACAAAGTTTGAGACAGAAATAGATACTACAAAGCATCCAAGTAATCCAATCCATCCCAAACTACGTGATGCCATGCCTTATTTTTCATATATCCTTTTACTCAATGAGCACCAATGATCAGTTTAGAATAATCATTTTGACTGCTCGATTACTTTGTCATGTCTGCACTAAATTGGCCACAACCTTTGATTTATAGCTTAGAATGACACGAATCCAATACCCACATTAAGCTACTTCAATTTTCTATATTGTGACAAAATTTAAGATAGAACTAGATAGGACAAAGTGTCAAAGTAATCCAATCTATTCAAAGGTGTGTGATGCCATGCATTATGCTTCATTTATAAGCGTTTACTGAATGCGCACCAATGATCAGTTTAGAATGATCATTTTAACTGGCCGATCAACTTGAACCGTCCTCATTAGATCATCTGTAAGTTTTTATTTAGAGCTTCGAATGACACAAATCCAATGCCAACGTTAAGCTAGCTCAATTTTCTATATTTTCAAAAAATTTGAGATAGAACTAGAGACGAAAAAGCATCCAAGTAATCCAATCTATCCAATATGATTGATGCCATGCATTGTGATTCATTTATAAGCCTTAACTTAATCAGCACCAATGATCAGTTTAGAATGATCATCAACTTGTCATGTATTTAAATAAATCGTCCGTAACGTTTGATTTAAAGCTCAATATGACACGAATCAAGTGCCCACGTTAAGCTAGCTCAATTTTCTATATTTTAACAAAGTTTGAGACAGAAATAGATACTACAAAGCATCCAAGTAATCCAATCCATCCCAAACTACGTGATGCCATGCCTTATTTTTCATATATCCTTTTACTCAATGAGCACCAATGATCAGTTTAGAATAATCATTTTGACTGCTCGATTACTTTGTCATGTCTGCACTAAATTGGCCACAACCTTTGATTTATAGCTTAGAATGACACGAATCCAATACCCACATTAAGCTACTTCAATTTTCTATATTGTGACAAAATTTAAGATAGAACTAGATAGGACAAAGTGTCAAAGTAATCCAATCTATTCAAAGGTGTGTGATGCCATGCATTATGCTTCATTTATAAGCGTTTACTGAATGCGCACCAATGATCAGTTTAGAATGATCATTTTAACTGGCCGATCAACTTGAACCGTCCTCATTAGATCATCTGTAAGTTTTTATTTAGAGCTTCGAATGACACAAATCCAATGCCAACGTTAAGCTAGCTCAATTTTCTATATTTTCAAAAAATTTGAGATAGAACTAGAGACGAAAAAGCATCCAAGTAATCCAATCTATCCAATATGATTGATGCCATGCATTGTGATTCATTTATAAGCCTTAACTTAATCAGCACCAATGATCAGTTTAGAATGATCACTTTAACTGGTCACTCACCTTGCCATGTCCGCACTAAATAATCCGTAACTTTTGAGTTAGAGCTATGAATGACACGAATCCAGTGCCCACGTTAAGCTAGCTCAATTTTTTATATTGTAACAAAGTCTAAGATACAAATAGATATGAAAAAGCGTCCAAGTAACCCAATCTATCCAAAACTATGTGATGCCATGCATTATGCTTTATTTATAAGCTTTTACTCAATGAGCTCCAGTGATCAGTTTATAATGATGAATTTAACTGCCCGAACAACTTGACATGTTCGCACTAAATCGTCCGTAACTTTTGATTAAGAACTCAGAATGACACGAATCCAATGTCCACATAAAGCTAGCTAAATTTCTATATTGTGATAAAATTTGAGACAGAAATAGTCCAAAGATCGTCCAAAGAATCCAATCCATCCCAAATTTGCGTTATGCCATGCATCATTTTTCATTTCCAAGCTTTTACTCAATGAGCACCAATGACCAGTTTAGAATGATCATTTTAACTCGTCGATCAACTTGTCATGTGTGCCTTAAATCGTCCATAACTTTGATTAATAGCTCAGAATGACATGAATCCAATGCCGACGTTATGCTAGTTCAATTTTCAATATTGTGAGAAAATTTGAGATAGAACTAGATACGACATAGCTTCCAAGTAATCCAATCTATCCCAAACTGTGTGATGCCACGCCTTATGCTTCATTTATAAGCCTTTACTCTATGAGCACCAATAATTAGTTTATAATGATCACTTTAACTGGCCGATCAACTTGACATGTACGCACTCAATCATCTGTAACTTTTGATTTGAGATCCGAATGACACAAATCTAATGCCCATGTTAAGCTAGCACAATTTTCTATATTTTGACAAAATTTGAGACAGAAATAGAGACGACAAATTGCCAAATAATCCAATCTATCCAAACTGCTCGATGCCATGCATTATGCTTCCTTTATAAGCCTTTACTTAATGAGCACCAATGATCAGTTTAGAATAATCACTTTAAGTGGCTGATCAACTTGATATGTCCACACTAAATCGTCCGTAACTTTTGATTTAAAGCTTAATATGGCAAGAATCCAGTGCCCACATTAAGCTAGCTCAAGTTTCTATATTCTGACAAAGTTTGAGATAGAAATAGATACTACAAAGTGTCCAAGTAATCCAATCCATCCCAAACTGTGGGATGTCATGCCTTATTTTTCATATATAAGCTTTTACTCAATGAGCACCAATGATCAGTTTAGAACAACTTGACATCGATTACTTTGTCTCATCATAAACTTTTGATTTGAGATCCGAATGACACAAATCTAATGCCCATGTTAAGCTAGCACAATTTTCTATATTTTGACAAAATTTGAGACAGAAATAGAGACGACAAATTGCCAAATAATCCAATCTATCCAAACTGCTCGATGCCATGCATTATGCTTCCTTTATATGCCTTTACTTAATGAGCACCAATGATCAGTTTAGAATAATCACTTTAAGTGGCTGATCAACTTGATATGTCCACACTAAATCGTCCGTAACTTTTGATTTAAAGCTTAATATGGCAAGAATCCAGTGCCCACATTAAGCTAGCTCAAGTTTCTATATTCTGACAAAGTTTGAGATAGAAATAGATACTACAAAGTGTCCAAGTAATCCAATCCATCCCAAACTGTGGGATGTCATGCCTTATTTTTCATATATAAGCTTTTACTCAATGAGCACCAATGATCAGTTTAGAATAATCATTTTGACTGCTCGATGACTTTGTCATATCTGCACTAAATTGGCCATAACCTTTGATTTATAGCTGAGAATTACACGAATCCAATGCTACATTAAGCTAGTTCAATTTTCTATATTGTGAGAAAATTTAAGATAGAACTAGATACGACAAAGTGTCAAAGTAATCCAATCTATTCAAAAGTGTGTGATGCCATGCATTATGCTACATTTATAAGCCTTTACTCAATGAGCACCAATGATCAGTTTCGAATGATCACTTTAACTGGCCGATCAACTTGAACCATCCTCACTAGATCGTCTGTAACTTTTTATTTAGAGCTTAGAATGACACGAATCCAATGCCCACGTTAAGCTAGCTCAATTTTCTATATTTTGACAAAATTTGTGATATAACTAGAGACGAAATAGCATCCAAGTAATCCAATCTATCCAAAATGATTGATACCATGCATTGTGCTTCATTTAAGAGCCTTAACTTAATCAGCAACAATGATCAGTTTGGAATGATCACTTTAACTGGCCACTAACCTTGCCATGTCCGCACTAACTAATCCGTAACTTTTGAGTTAGAGGTATGAATGACACGAATCCAGTGCCCACGTTAAGCTAGCTCAATTTTCTATATTCTAACAAAGTCTAAGATAGAAATAGATACGACAAAGCGTCCAAGTAATCCAATCTATCCAAAACTATGTGATGCCATGCATTATGCTTTATTTATAAGCTTTTACTCAATGAGCACCAATGATCAGTTTAGAATGATGAATATAACTGCCCGAACAACTTGACATGTCTGCACTAAATCGTCCATAACTTTTGATTTAGAACTCAAAATTACACGAATACAATGTCCACGTAAAGCTAGCTCAATTTCTATATTGTGATAAAATTTGAGACATAAATAGATACGACAAATCGTCCAAAGAATCCAATCCATCCCAAAGTGCGTTATGCCATGCATTATTTTTCATTTCCAAGCATTTACTAAATGAGCACCAATGATCAGTTTAGAATGATCATTTTAACTCATCGATCAACTTGTCATGTGTGCCTTATATCGTCCATAACTTTTGATTTATAGCTCAGAGTGACATGAATCCAATGCCGACGTGATGCTAGTTCAATTTTCAATATTGTGACAAAATTTGAGACAGAACTAGATACAACAAAGCTTCCATGTAATCCAATCTATCCCAAACTGTGTGATGCCACGCCTTATGTCATTTATAAGCCTTTACTCTATGAGCACCAATGATCAGTTTAGAGTGATCACTTTAACTGGCTGATCCACTTGACATATCCGCAATAAATCGTCCATAACTTTCTATTTAGAGTTCAGAATGACTCGAATCCAATGCCCACGTTAATCTAGCTCAATTTTCTATATTTTGACAAAATATGAAACCGAAATAGAAATGACAAAGCGTCCAAGTAATCAAATCTATCCCAAACTGTGTGATGCCATGCTTTATGCTTCATTTATAAGCCTTTACTTAATGAGCACCAATGATGAGTTTAGAATGATCACTTTAATTGGACGATAAACTTGATATGTCCGCACTAAATCCTGTGTAACTTTCGATTTAGATCTCAGAAAAACATGAATCGATTGTCCATGTTAAGCTAGCTCAATTTTCTATATTGTAACAAAATTTGCCACTTAAATAGATACGACAAAGCGTCCAAGTAATCCAATCTATCCAAAACTATGTTATGTCATGAATTATGCTTCATTTATAATCTTTTACTCAATGAGCACCAATGATCAGTTTAGAATGATCAACTTGACATGTCCGCACTAAATCGTCCGTAACATTTGATTTAAAGCTCCGAATGACACAAATCCAATACCATCTTTAAGCTAGCTCCTTTTGCTATAGTTTGACATAATTTAATACAAAAATAGAGACGACAAAGTGCCCAAGTAATCCAATCTATCCAAACTGCTTCATGCCCTGCCTTCCACTTCATTTATAAGCCTTTACTCTATGAGCACCAATGATCAGCTTAGAATGATCACTTTAACTGGCCGATCAACTTGACATGTCCGCACTAAATCGTCCGCAACTTTTTATTTAGAGCTCAAAATGACACGAATCCAATGCCCACGTTAATCTAGCTCAATTATCTATATTTTGACAAAATATGAGACAGAAATAGAGACGACAAAGCGTCCAAGTAATCCAACCTATCCCAAACTGCGTGATGCCATGCTTTATGCTTCATTTATAAGCCTTTACTTAATGAGCACCAATGATCAGTTTAGAATGATCACTTTAACTAGTCGATCAACATAACATGTACGCACTAATTCGTTATTAACTTTTTATTTAGAGATCAAAATAACACGAATCCCGGGCCCACATTAAGCTAGCTCAATTTTCTATATTGTGACAAAATTTGAGATAGAACTTGATATGACAAAGCATCCAAGTAGTCCTTTTGACAAAATTTGAGACAAAAATAGAGACGACAGAACATCCAAGTAATCCAATCTATCCAAACTTCTTGATGCCGCATTATGCTTCATTTATAAGGCTTTACATACTAGGCAACACTTATCAGTTTAGAATGATAACTTTAAATGGCCGATCAACTTGACATGTCCGCACTAATTTGTACGTAAATTTTGATTTACAGATCAGAATGACACGAATCCAATGTCCACGTTAAGCTAGCTCAATTTTCATATTGTGAAAAAATTTGAGACAGAAATAGATACGACAAATGGTCCAAAGAATACAATATATCCCAAACTGCGTGATGTCATACATTATTTTTCATTTATAAGCTTTTACTCAATGAGTACCAATGATCAGTTTAGAATGATCATTTTAACTCGCCGATCAACTTGTCATGTCTGCACTAAATCGTCCATAACTAGACGACAAAGCATTCAAATAATCCAATCTATCCAAAACTATTTTATGCCATGCATTATGCTTCATTTATAAGCCTTTACTCAATGAGCACCAATAATTAGTTTAGAATGATCACTTTAACTGGCCGATCAACTTGACATGTGCACACTAAATCGTACGTAACTTTTGATTTAGACATCCGAATGACACAAATCCAATGCCCATGTTAAGGTAGCTGAATTTTCTATATTTTGATATAATTTGTGACAGAAATAGAGACGAGAAATCGCCCAAGTAATCCATCCGTCTTGAACTGCGTGATTCCATGCCTTATTTTTCATTTTTAAGCATTTACACAGTGAGCACCAATGATAAGTTTAGAATGATCATTTTAACTGGCCGATGACTTTGTCATGTTTGCACTAAATCGTCCATAACTTTTAATTTATAGCTCAGAATGACACGAATCCAATGCCCACATTAAGCTAGTTCAATTTTCTATATTGTGACAATATTTGAGATAGAACTAGATACGACAAAGCGTCCAAGTAATCCAGTCTATCCAAAACTGCAATGCAATGCAAAGAATGATTCTAGAACCTAGTGATGCACGTAGGAGCTAGATGCACTCGGATTGAACTTAGATGTTATTTTTTAAATTTTTTTTAATGAAACTTAAACTAATGCAAGAACTAGAAACAAGAGTAAGTAAAGGATAGAAACAACCTGGTTTTAGGAGCTTTAAGCTCTTATACCAAAATGATACAAGCCTCGAATCAAGGCTGTACGCGCGTGGGCTGTTTGGAGAAGATTAGGTGAGAAACTCAACCTTAGGAGCTTGTTCTTTGCACTCTTGGCCCAATGTTCTTTGTCGATCATCCTCTAGGAGCTTGTTGACCCACAAGCTGAACTTGTAGAAGAGCACCCTTGATCTGCCCCTTGTCATTGCTCCTGGTGGCACCACTGGTGTAGAAACTTCATCTCGATGCATGTCTTGAAGCTGGTAGCTTATCTGGTCCGAGTCTCTTTGGGTAGATGTTGAAATAGTGATGCCATTCATTATAATTCATTTATAAGCCCTTACACAATGAGCACCAATGATTAGTTTAGAATGATCACTTTAACTTGCCGATCAACTTGACATATCCGCACTAGATCGTCTGTATCTTTTTATTTTGAGCTTAGAATGACATGAATCCAATACCCACGTTAAGCTAGCTCAATTTTCTATATTTTGACAAAATTTGAGACAAAACTAGAGACGAAAAAGCGTCCAAATAATCCAATCTATCCAAACTGATTGATGACATGCATTGTGCTTTATTTATAAGCCTTAACTTAATCACCACCAATGATCAGTTTAAAATGATCACTTTAACTGGCCACTCAACTTGACATTTCCACACTAAATAATTTGTAACTTTTCATTTAGATCTCAGAATGACACGAATGCAGTTCCCACATTAAGCTAGCTCAATTTTCTATATTGTACCAAAATTTGAGATAGAAATAGATACGACAAAGCATCCAAGTAATCCAATCTATACAAACCTGTGTGATGTCATGCATTATGCTTCATTTATAAGGCTTTACTCAATGAGCACCAATGATCAGTTTACAATGATTACTTTAACTCGCGGATCATCTTGACATGTACGAACTAAATCGTCTCCATCTTTTGATTTAGAGATCAGAATGACACGAATCCAATGCCCACGTTAAGCTAGCTCAATTTTCTATATTGTGACAAAATTTGAGATAGAACTAGATATGACCAAGCGCCCAAGTGATCCAATCTATCCAAAACTGTTTGATGCAATGAATTTTGTTTCATTTATAAGACTTTACTCAATCAGTACCAATGATCAGTTTAGAAGGATCATTTTAACTGGCCAATCAACTTCTCATGTCTGCACTAAATCGTCACTCTCTTTTGATTTATAGCTCAGAATGACACGAATCCAATGGCATCATTAAGCTAGTTCAATTTTCTTTGTTTTGACAAAATTTGTGCCAGAACTAGATACGACAAAGCGACCAAGTAATCCAATCTATCCAAAACTGTGTGATGCCATGCATTATGGTTCATTTATAAGCCTTTACTTAATGAGCACCAATGATCAGTTTTGAATGATTACTTTAGCTGGCCAATCAATTTGACATGTCCGCACTAAATCGTCCGTACTTTTGATTTAGAGCTTAGAATGACACAAATCCAATGCCCACATTAAGCTAGCTCAATTCTCTATTTTCGACAAAATTTTAGACAGAAATAAAGAAGACAAAGCGTCGAAGTAATCCAATTTATCCCAAACTGCGTGATGCCATGTTTTATGTTTCATTTACAAGACTTTACTTGATGAGCACCAATAATCAATTTATAATGATCACTGTAACTGCCTGATTAACATGACTTGTACGCACTAAATCGTCTCTAACTTTTAATTTAGAGCTCATCAACACACGAATCAAATTGCCATGTTAAGCTAGCTCAATTTTCTATATTGTAACAAAATTTAAGACATAAATAGATACGACAAAGCGTCCATGTAATCCAATCTATCCAAAACTGTGTGATACCATGGATTATGCTTCATTTATAAGCCTTCACTTAATGAGCACCAATGATCAGTTTAAAGTGATCACTTTAACTTACCAATCAACTTGACATGTCCGCACTAAATCGTCTGTAAAATTTCTATTTAAAGCTCAGAATGACACGAATCCAATAACCACGTTAACCTAGCTCAATTTTCTATATTGTAACAAAATTTGAGAAAGCACTAGATACGACAAAGCGTCCAAGTAATCCAATCTATCCAAAACTGTTTTACACCATGCATTATGATTTATTTATATGCCTTTACTCAATGGGTACCAATGATCAGTTTACGATCATCATAGTAACTCGCCAATCAACTTGTTATGTCCGCACTAAATAATCTGCAACTTTATATTTTGAACTAACAATGACACGAATCCAATGCCCACGTTAAGCTAGCTCAATATTCTATATTGTAACAAAATTTGAGACCGAAAGATAGACGACAAAGCATCCAAGTAATCCAATCTATCCAAACTGCTTGATGCCATGCATTATGCTTCATTTGTAAGCCTTTACTTAATGGGCAACGCTGATCAGTTTAGAATCACTTTAACTGGCCGATCAACTTGATATGTCCGCACTAAATCACCCGTAACTTTTGATTTAGAGCTTAGAAACACACGAATCCAATTCCCACAGTAAGCTTGCACAATTTTCTATATTGTAACATAATTTGAGGCAGAATAGATAGGAAAAGTCGTCCAAGTAATCCAATCTATCCAAAACTGTGTGAAATCATGCATTATGCTTCAATTATAAGCCTTTACTCAACGAGCACTAATAATCAGTTTAGAATGATCACTTTAACTAGCCAATCAAATTGAAATTTCCACACAAAATCATCAATAACTTTTGATTTTGAACTTAGAATAACACGAATCCAATGTTCTTAATAAACTAACTCAATTTTCTCTTATTTGACATAATTGGAGACAGAAATAGAGACGAAAAAGCGTCTAAGTAGTCCAATCTATCGAAATAGCTTGATGCCATGCATTATGCTTCATTTTGAAATAGCACCAATAATCAGTTTAAAATGATCACTTTAACTGGCCGATCATTTTGACATATCCGCACTAAATCATACGTAACTTTTGATTTAGAGCTCGGAATGACACGACTCATGGGCCCACGTTAAGCTAGCTCAATTTTC
>JAENJI010001304.1:0-27649 GCA_018901935.1 Pugionium cornutum | reverse complement strand
TCCAAGTAATTGAATCTATCGCAAACTGCGTGATGCCATGCATTATGCTTCATTAATAAGCCTTTACTCAATGAGAACTAATGATCAGTTTAGAACGATCATTTTAACTGACCGATCAACTTGACATGTCCGCACTAAATCGTCTGTGACTTTTGATTCAGAGCATAGAATGAAACGAAGAACGCTCACGTTAAGCTACCTAAATTTTTTTTATTGTGAAAAAATTTAAGATTGAAATAGCTAGGACAAAGTCTCCAAGTAATACAATCTATAACAATCTGTTTGATGCCATGTATTACGCTTCTTTTATAAGCTTAGATTCAATGAGCACCACTGATCAGCTTATAATGATTATTTTAACTGGCCGATGAGCTCGACATGTCTGCACAAAATCATCCATAACTTTTGATTCAAAGCTTAGAATGACACGAATAGAATGCCCATGTTAAGCTAGCACATTTTTCTATAGTGTGACGAAATTTAAGACTGAAATAGCTTTGACAAAGCTTCCAAGTAATCGAAAACATCAAACATTTAAGACTATCGCAAACAGCATGATGCCATGCATTATATGCTTCATTAATAAGCCTTTACTCAATGAGCATCAATGATCCGTTTAGAAGGATCATTCTGACTGGCCGATCAGCTTGACATGTCCGCACAAAATCGGCTATTATTTTTGATTCAGAGTTCAGAATGAAACGAATCCAACGCCCATAATAAGTTAGCTCAATTTTCTATATTGTGACAAAAATTAAAACTGAAATAGCTACGACAAAGCCTCAGAGTCTTCAAATCTATCGCAAACTGTGTGGCGCAATGCATTATGCTTCATCAATAAGCCTTTACTCAATGTGCACCATTGATCAGTTTAGAATGAACATTTTTACTGGCCGATCAACTTGACTTGTCTCCAATAAAAAGTCTGTAACTTTTTTTTATAGCTCAAAATAACATGAATCCAACGCCCATGTTAAGCTACCCAATTTTCCTTATTGTGAAAAATTTAAGACTGAAATAGCTACGACAACGCATCCAAGTAATTCAATCTATCGTAAAATCCTTGATACCATGCATTATGCATCATTAATAAGCCTTTACTGAATGAACACAAGTGATAAGTTTAAGTTATCATTTTAACTAGCCGATCAACTTGACATGTCCACAATAAATTGTCTGTAACTTCTTATTCAGAGTTCAAAATGATAAAAATCAAACGCCCACGTTAATCTAGCTCAATTTTCTATATTATGACAAAATTTAGAACTGAAATAGCAACAACAAACCCTCCAAGCCATCAAATCTATCGCAAACTGTGTGATTCCACGTGTTATGCTTCATTAATAGTCCTTTATTCAATGAGCACCAATGATCAATTACGAATGATCATTTTAACTGGCCGATTAACTTGACTTGTCTGCACTAAAAACTCGGTAACTTTTGATTCAGAGCTCAGAATGACACGAATACAACACCCATGTTAAACTAGCTAAATTTTCTATACTGTGGAAAATTTAAGACTATAATAGCCACGACAAAGCCTCCAAATAATCCAATCTATCGCAAAATGCTTGATGCAATGCATAATGCTTCATTCATAAGCTTCTACGCAATGAGCAACAATGATCATTTTAGAATGATCATTTTAACTAGCCGATCAACTTCACAAGTCCACAAAAAATCATCCGTAACTTCTAATTAAGAGCTCAAAATGACACGAATCCAACAGCCATGTTAAGCTAGCTCAATTTTCTATATTGTGACAAAATTTAGAAATGAAATAGCTAATACAAAGCCTCCAAGTCATCGAATCTATCACATATTGTTTGATGCCACACATTATGCTTCATGCATTTACTCAATGAGCACCAATGATCAGTTTAGAATGATCATTTTAACTCGCCGGTGAAATTGATATATCCACACAATATCGTCCGTAACTTTTGATTCAAATCTTAGAATGACACGAATCCAACGCCCATGTTAAGCTAGCTCAATTTTTTTATATTGTGACAAAATTTAAAACTGAAATAGCTATGACAAAGCCTCATAGTCTTTGAATCTATCGCAAACTATGTGATGCCATGCATTATGCTTCATTAATAAGACATTACTCAATGAGCACCAATGATCAGTTTGGAATGATCCTTTTAACTGGCCGATCAACTTGACTTGTCCGCACTAGATAGTCTGTAACTTTTGATTTATAGCTCAAAATGACACGAATACAGCGCCCATGTTAAGCTAACTCCATTTTCTATTTTGTGAAAAATTTAAGACTGAAATAGATACGACAAGGCCTCCAGGTAATCCAATTTATCGGAAAATGGTTGATGCTACGCATTATGCTTCATTAATAAGCCTTTACTTAAAGAGCTCCAATGATAAGTTTAGTATGATAATTTTAACTGGCCAATCAACTTTACATGTCCGCACTAAGTCGTCTGTAAATTCTGAGCTAGAGTTCAAATGATACGAATCAAACACCCATGTTAAGCTAGCTCAATTTTCTATATTGTGACCAAATTTAGAATTGAAATAGCTACGAAAAAGCCACCATTTCATCGAATTTATCACAAAATGTGTGATGCCACACGTTATGCTTCATTAATAAGCCTTTACTCAATGAGCACCAATGATCAATTTATAATGATCATTTTAACTGGCCGATTAACTTGACTTGTCTACAGTAAATGGTCTGTAACTTTTGATTCAGAGCTCAGAATGACATGAATCCAACTCCTATGTTAAGCTAGCTCAATTTTCTATATTGTGGAAAATTTAAGACTGAAATAGCTACGACAAAGCCTCCAAGTAATCTAATCTTTCCCAAAATACTTGATGCAATGCATTATGCTTCATTTATAAGCTTCTACTCAATGAGCACCAATGATCAGTTTAGAATGATCATTTTAATTTGCCGATCAACTTCACATGTCCATCCAAAATCATTCATAACTTCTGATTCAGAGCTCAGAATGACATGAATCCAACGCCTAGGTTTAGCTATCTCAATGTTCTATATTGTTACAAAATTTAGAACCAAAATAGCTAAGACAAATCCTCCATGTCATCGAATCTATCACATACTCTGTGATGCCACACATCATGCTTCATGCCTTTACTCAATGAGCACCAATGATCAGTTTATAATGATAATTTTAACCAGCCAATCAACTTGACATGTCTGCACGAAATCGTGCATAACTTTTGATTCAGATCTTAGAATTACCTGAATCAAACACCCATGTTATGGTAGATCAATTTTCTATATTGTGACAAAATTAAAACTGAAATAGCTATGACAAAGCCTCCAAGTCTTCGAATCTATCGCAAACTGTGTGATGCCACGCGTGATGGTTCATTAATATGCCTTTACTCAATGAGCACCAATGATTAATGTAGAATGATCATTTTAACTACTCGGTCAACTTGACATGTCCGCAAAAAATCGTCTATAACCTTTGATTTAGAACTCATAATGACACAAATCCAATACACACGTTAAAGTAGCTCAATTTTCTATACTGTGAAAAGCTTTAAGACATACATAGCTACGAAAAAGCCTCCAAGTAATCTAAGCTATCACATACTGCTTGCTGCCATGCATTATGCTTCATCAATAAGCTTTTACTCAACGAGCACCAATGATCAGTTAAGAATGATCATTTTTACTCGCCGCTCAACTTGACATATCAGAAAAAATCATCCGTAACTTTTGATTCAGGCGTCAGAATGCCACGAATCCAACACCCACATTAAACTAGCTCAATTTTCAATAATGTGACAAAATTTAGGACTTAAATAGCTATAACAAAGCCTCTCAATCTAGCGCCAACTGCGTGATGCCACACATTTTGCTTCATTAATAAGCCTTTACTAAATGAGATCCAATGATCAGTTTTGAGTGATCATTTTAACTGATCGATCCACTTGACATATCCCCATTACATCATCTGTAACTTTTGATTCAGAGCTCAGAATGACACGAATCCAATGCCTATGTTAAGCTAGCTCAATTTTCTATATTTTGACAAAATTTAAGAGAGAAATAGGTATGCAAAGCCTCCTAGTAATCCAATTTTCCTCAAACTGCGTGATGTCATGCATTATGCTTCATTTCTAAGCTTTTACTTAATGAGCACCAATAACCAGTTAGAGTGATTATTTTAACTAGCTGGAAAAATTTACATGTCCGCACTAAATCGTCTTTAACTTTTTTATTTAGAGCTCAAAATGAGATGAATCATTATCCACGTTAGGCTAGCTAAGATTCCATATGTGACAACATTTGAGACTTAAAGAGCTTCAACAAAGCCTCGAAGTAATCCAATATATCCCAAACTGCGTGACGCCATGCATTATGCTTCATCTGTAAACCTTTGCTCAGTGAGCACCAGTGATCAGTTTAGAATGTTCATTTTAACTGGCCGAGAAACATGACATGTCCAGAGTAAATTGTCTATAACCTTTGATTTATATTTCATAATGAGACTAATCCAACACACAAATAAAGCTAGTTCTATTTTCTATATTCTGAAAACATTTAAGACCAAAATAGCTACGACAAAGACTGCAAATATCCAATCTATCCCAAAATGTGTGATAGTATGCATTATGCTTCCTTTATACGCCTTTACTCAATGAGCAGCAGTGATCAATTTAGAATGAACATTTTAACTAGCAGATAAAGTTGACATGTCCGCACTAAACTGTCTTTAAATTTTAATTCAGAGTACAAAATGACATCAATCCAGTGCCAACGTTAACTTAGCTCAATATTCCATATTGTGACAATATTTGAGACTGAAAGAGGTAAAAAAGCCTCCAAGTAATCCAATCTATCCCAAACTGCGTGATGCCATGCATTATGCTTTCATTATAGCATTTACACAATGAGCACCAATGATCAGTTTAGAATGATCATTTTAACTAGCCCATCAACTTTAGATATCCACACTACATCGTCTGTAACCTTTGATTTAGAGTTTAGAATGACAAGAATCCAGCACCAACGTTAAGCTAATTCAATTTTCTATATTGTGAAAAATTTAAGACTGAAAGAGCTATGAGAAAGCCTCAAAGTAATCCAATATATCCGGAACTCCGTTATGCCATGCATTATGCTTCATTTGTAAACCTTTACTCTATTTGCACCAATGATCAGTTTAGAATGTTCATTTTAACTGGTCGATCAACTTGAAATTTCTACATAAATCGTCTGTAGCTTTTGATTTACATTACAGAATGACACGGATACAACGCCCAAGAAAAGCTAGCTCAATTTTCTGTATTGTGAAAAGACGAAAGGCAGAAGTATCTACGACAAAGCGTCCGAGTAATCCAATCTATCCAACATTGCGTGATTCCACGCATTATGCTTCATTTGTACGCCTTTACTCAATGAGCACCAATGATTAGTTTGGAATGATCATTTTAACTAGGAGATCAGTTTGACATGTCCGCACTAAATCGTCTTTAACTTTTAATTTAGAGTTTAAAATGACATGAATCCAACGCCCACGTAAAGTTAGCTCAATATTCCATATTGTAACAATATTTGAGACTGAAAGAGCTACGACAAAACTTGCAAGTAATCCATTCTATCAAAACTGCGTGCTGCCATGCATTATGCTTTCGTTGTAAGCCTTTACTCAAGGAGCACGAATTATTAGTTTAGAATGATCATTTTAACTGGCCGAATCAACTTGATATGTCCATACTAAATTATCCGTCACTTTTGATTTTGAGTTTAAAATAACAAATACAACACCCACGTTAAGCTAGCTCAATTTTCTATATTTTGACAAAATTTCAGAGCGAAGTAGCTACGCAAAACCTCCAAGTAATCCAATCTTCCCCAAACTGCGCGATGCCATGCATTATGCTTCATTTATGAGCCTTTACTTAAGGAGCACCAATGATCAGTTTAGAGTGATCATTTTAAGTAGCTGGAAAACTTGACATGTCCGCACTAAATCGTCTTTAACTTTTAATTTAGAGCTCAAAATGAGATGAATCTAACGCCCACGTTAGGCTTACTCAGTTTTCCATATTGTGACAACATTTGAGACTGAAAGAGATTCGAAAAAGCCCCAAAGTAATCCAATATATCCCAAAATGCGTGATGCCATGCATTATGCTTCATCTTCAAACCTTTGCTCAATGATCACCAGTGATCAGTTTAGAATGTTCATTTTAACTGGCCGAACAACTTGACATGTCCACAATAAATTGTCCGTAACTTTTTATTTTCATTTGAGAATGACAAGATTCCAACGCCCAAATAAAGGTAGCTTTATTATCAATATTGTGAAAAACTTTACGACCGAAATAGCAATGACAAAGCCTCCATGTATCCAATCTCTCCCAAATGCGTTATGCCATGCATTATGCTTTTATTATAAGCCTTTAGTGAAGGAGCACCAATAATCCGTTTAGAATGATAATTTTAACTGGCTTATCAACTTTACATATCCACACCAAGTCGTCTGTAAATTTTGATTTAGAGTTTAGAATGACACGAATCCAGCACCAACGTTAAGCTAATTCAATTTTCTATATTATGACAAAATTTAAGACTGAAAGAGCTATGAGAAAGCCTTAAAGTAATCCAATAAATCCCAAACTGATTGATGCCATTTGTAAACCTTTACACTATGGGCACAAATGATCAATTTAGAATGTTCATTTTAATTGGCCAATCAACTTGACATGTCCACACTAAATTGTCCATAGCTTTTGATTTACATTTTAGAATGACACGAATCCAATACCCAAGTAAAGGTACTTTAATTTTCAATACTGTCAAAAAACATAGGAGAGAAATAGCTACGACAAAGCCTCCGAGTAATCCAATCTATCCCAAACTGCGTGACGCAATGCGTTATGCTTCATTTATACGCTTTTACTCAATGAGCACCAATGATGAGGTTAGAATGATCATTTTAACTGGCCAATCAACTTGACATCAGCGCACTATATCGTCCTTAACTATTGATTTAGAGTTCACAATTACACAAATCCAACGCCCATGTTAATCTAGCTCAGTTTTCTATATTGTGAAAAATTTTAAGATCGAAAGAGCTACGACAAAGCCTCTAAGTAGTCCAATCTATCCCAAATTGCGTGATACCTTGCATTATCTTTCATTTATACGCCTTTACTAAATGAGCACGAATCATCATTTCAGAACGATCCATTTAACTAGCTGATTAACTTGACATGTCCACACTAAATTGTCTTTAACTTTTAATTTAGAGTTCAAATGACATGAATTCAACGCCCACGTTAACTTAGCTCAATATTCCATATTGTGACAGTATTTAAGACTGAAAGAGCTACGAAAAAGCCTCCAAGTATTCCAATCTATCCCAAACTGCGTGATGCCATGTATTATGCTTTTGTTATAAGCCTTTACTCAACAAGCACCAATGGTCAGTTTATAATGACCATTTTAATTAGCAGATCAACTTGACATGTTCGTACTAAATCGTCCATAATTTTTTATTTAGCGTTCAGAATAACACGATTCCAATGCCAACGTTAAGTTTGCTCAATTTTCTATATTGTGACAAAATTTAAGACCGATAAATAGCTTCCAAATAATCCATTCTATCCCAAACTGCGTGATGTCATGCATTATACTTCATTTACGCATTTACTCAATGAGCACCAATGATCACTTTGGAATGATCATTTTAACTTACTGATCAACTTGACATGTCCGCACTAAATCGTCTTTAACTTTTAATGTAGAGCTCAAAATGAGATGAATCCAACACCCATGTTATGCTAGCTCAGTTTACAATATTTTGACAACATTCGAGACTGAAAGAGCTTCAACAAAGGCTCAAAGTAATCCAATATATCCCAAACTGTGTGATGCCATGCATTATGTTTCATTTATAAGCCTTTACTCAACGAGCACCAAAGATGGGTTTAGAATGATAATTTAAACTGGGCAATCAACTTGACATGTCCGCACTAAATCGTCTAGAGTTCACAATGACACGAATCCATCGCCCATGTTAAGCTAGCTCTATTTTCTATATTGTGACAAATTCTAAAACCGAAATAGCTACCACAAAGCCTCCAAGTAGTCCAATCTATCCCAAAATCTGTGATGCCATGCATTATACTTCATTTGCACATCATTACTAAATGAGCACAGATGATCATTTTAGAACAATCATTTTAACTAGCTGATCAACTTGACACGTCCACACTAAATCGTCTTTAACTTTTAATATAGAGTTTAATATAGAGTTGATCGTCTTTAACACGACCACGTTAAGTTAGCTTAGTATTCCATATTGTGAGAATATTTGAGACTGAAAGAGCTATGACAAAGCCTCCAAGTTATACAATCTATCCCAAACTACGTGATGCCATGCATTATTCTTTCGTTATAAGCCTTTACTCAAGGAGCACTAATGGTCAGTTTAGAATGATTATTTTTATTAGCCGATCAACTTGACATGTTCGCACTAAATCATCTTTAACTTTTAATTTGGAGCCAAAAATGACATTAATCCAATGCCCTAGTAAAGCTAGATCAATTTTCAATATTGTGACAATATTTGAGACTGAAAAAGCTATGACAAAGCCTCCAAGTAATCCAATCTATCCTAAACTGTGTAATGCAATGCATTATGCTTTCATTATAAGCATTTACTCAAGGGCACCAATGATCAGTTTCGAATGATCATTTTAACTACCCGATCAACTTGATATGTCTGCACTAAATCGTCTGTAACTATAATTTAGAGTTCAGAATTACAAAAATCCAACGCCAGCGTTAAGCTAGCTCAATTTTGATATCGTGTCCAAATTTAAGACTGAAGTAGCTATGAAAAAGCCTCCAAATAATCCACTCTATCCCAAACTACGTGATTCCATGCATTATGCTTCATATATACGCCTTTACTCAATGGGTACCCATGATTAGTTTAGAATGATCATTTTAACTAGCTCATCAACTTGACATGTCATGGGGACATCATGTCGTATGGCCGGCCAGGAGACCAGGCTGGCCGACCAGGGAGCTTTCCCGAGACAGCCGGGCCATTTGGCACGTCTGCCGGCCCAAGCGGTACCGCCGGACCTTCGACCAACAGGACCAGACTGATCAACATTGCCGGCGGAGAGGCCCAAACCTCCGGCCCAACCAGAAAACCCCCATCCAGAAGCCTAAGGTTGAGTTTCTCACCTAAACTTCTCCAAACCGCCCACACGCATATAAGCCTTGAATCGAGGCTTTTATCAACATGTCCGCCTTAAAGCATCTTTAACTTTTAATTTAGAGCACAAAATGAGATAAATCCAACGCCCACGTTAGGCTAGCTTAATTTTCCTTATTGTGACAACATTTGAGACTGAAAGCGCAAAGACATAGCCTCAAATCCAAAATATCCCAAACTGCATGATGCCATGCATTATGCTTCATTTGTAAACCTTTGCTGAATGAGCACCAACAATCATTTTAGAATATTCATTTTAACTGGGCGATCAACTTGACATGTCCACACTAAATCGTATGTAACTTTTAATTTAGAGCTAAAAATGACATGAATCCAACGCCCCAGTAAAGCTAGATCAATTTTCTATATTGTGAAAAAGTTTATGACCAAAATAGCTACGACAAAGTGTCCAAGAAATCAAATCTATCCTAAACTGCGTGATGCCATGCATTATGCTTCATTTATACGCCATTACTCAATGAGCACCAATGATTAGTTTAGAACGATCACTTTAACTAGCAGATCAAGTTGATATGTCCGCCCTAAATCATCTATAACTTTTAATTTAGAGTTCAAATTGATATGATTCCAACACCCACATTAAGTTAGCTCAATATTGCATATTGTGACAATATTGGAGACTAAAAGAGCTACGACAAAGTATTCAAGTAATCTAATCTATCCCAAATTTCGCGATGCCATGCATTATCCTTCATTTGTAAACCTTTGCTCAATGAGCACCAATGATCAGTTTAGAATTTTTATTTTAACTAGCCGATCAACTAGACTATCCACACTAAATCGTCCATAACTTTTGATTTACATTTCAGAATGACACGAACCGAACGCCCAAGAAAAGCTAGCTCTATTTTATATATTTGACAACACTTGAGACCGATATATCTACGACAAAGCCTCCAAGCAATCCAATATATCCCAAACTGCGTGATGCCATGCAGTATGCTTCATTTATATGTCGTTGCTTAATGAGCACCAATGATCAGTTTAGAATGATCATTTTAACTAGCAGATCACTTTAACATGTACGCACTAAATCGTCTTTCACTTTTAATTTAGTGTTCAAAAAGGACACGAATCCAACGCCCACATTAAGCTAGCCCGATTCTCTATATTTTGAAAACATTTGAGACTAAAAGAGCTATGACAAATCCTCCCAGTAATCCATTCTATATTAAACTACTGTGATGCCACTCATTATGCTTCACTAATAAGCCGTTACTCAAGGAGCACCAATTATCAGGTTAGAATGATCATGTTAACTGGCCGATCAACTTGAAATGTCCGCATTAAATCAACTATAACCTTTGATTCAGAGTTCAGAATGACACGAATCCAACAGCCATATTGAGCTAGCTCAATTTTCTATATTGTGACAACATTTTACACTGCTTGTAAAATCATCCAACCTATTCCAAACTGCTTGATGTCGTGCATTATGCTTCATGTTTAAGCCTTTACTCTAGGAGCACCAATGATCAGCTTGGAATGATCATTTTAACTGACCGATAACCTTGGCATGTCCGCACTAAGTGGTCGGTAACTTCAAATTCAAAGCTCAGAATGACACAAATCAACCTCCCAAGTTAAGCTATCTCCATTTTCTACATTGTGACAAAATTTAGGTCTGAAATAGCTACGACAAAGCCTCCAAGTAATCCAAACTATCCCAAACTTCTTGATGCCATGCATTATGCTTCATTTGTAAACCTTTGCTCAATGAGCACCATTTAACTGGCCGATCCACTTGATATGTCCACACTATATCATCCGTAATTTTTGATTGAGAGTTTAGAATTAAACAAATCCAACGCCAATGTTAAGCTAGCTCAATTTTCTATATTGTGAAAACATTTGACACTGAAAGAGCTACGTAAGAGCCTCCAGGTAATCCAATGTATACCAAACTATGTGATGCCATGCATTATGCTTCATTTATAAGCCTTTACTCAAGGAGCTCAAATTATAAGTGTAGAGTGATAATTTTAACTACCCAATCAACTTGACAAGTCCGAAATAAATCATCTGTAACTTTTGATTTAGAGTTCCGAATCATGCGAGTCTAACGCCCACTTTAAGTTAGCTCAATTTTATATATTGTGACAAAATTTAAGACTGAATTAGCTATGAAAAAGCCTCCAAGTATTCCAATGTTTCCCAAACTGCGTGATGTCATGCGTTGTGCTTCATTTGTAAACCAATTCTCACTGAGCACCAATGACCCCTTTAGAATGATCAATTTAACTAGTCGATCAACTTGAATTGTCAGCACTAAGTCGTTTGTAACTTTTGATTTAGATTTCCAAATGGTACGAATCGAATGCCAACATTAAGCTAGCTACAATTTCTATATTGTGACAAAAGTTTAAGATAGAAATAACTACGACAAAGCCTCCAAATAATCCAATCTATCCCAGATTGTGATGCATGCATTATGCTTCATTTATACGCCTTTACTCAATGAGCATAATAGATCAGTTTAGAATGATCATTTTAACTAGCAGATCAAGTTGACATGTCCTCAATAAATCTTCTTTAGCTTTTAATTTAGAGTCATAATAACTTGAATCCAACTCCCACGTAAAGTTAGCTCAATATTCCATATTGTGACAATATTTTAGACTGAAAGAGCTATGACAAAGCCTGCAAGTAATCCAATCTATCCCAAACTGCGTGATGCCATGCATTATGATTTCATTATAAGCCTTAACTCAAGGAGCACGAATTATCAATTTAGAATGATCATTTTAATTGGCCGATCAACTTGACATGTCCGCACTAAGTTATCCATATCTTTTGATTTAGAGTTTAAAATAACAAATCCAACGCCCATGTTAGCCTAGCCCAATTTATTGACATAGGAAAATCAAATAAGACCTATCTTGACCTACAAGGCAAGTGTGAGCACGAAAATTCAGTTTGAATAACAAGGGAAATGAAAAAGGATGGGTTATTATTAACCACATGGTTGAAATGGTTAAATAGCTACCTTGGGAGAAGAATCAAGGTGAAAAAGTCATGCCCATGCTGCACACAGTCTTGGCAACCACACCAAACAGTCATGCCCATGCTGCACACAGTCTTGGCAACCACACCAAACAGTCATGCCCATGCTGTCTCCTCTCTTCTCATTGGTTGTTGACAGGCTCCTCCTCTATTCAAACTCATCCACAAGTTTGAATTCGTTTTCTTTTGTGTTCACATTGTAAATCCTCTATAAAAGGGCTGTAAAGACTCAATGTATAATATACTCTTAGGAGATTCTTCTCCATAAGTCTAAGTCATTTCTCATTTTCTCATACTTCTCTTTGAGTTTTCAGATTCAATTCTTCACATTTCTCCTCTATAATCTCAATATTCTTACATGGTATCAGAGCATAAGATCATTCTCTTATCTTTTCTACTCAAATCTCTCAGTTTCTAATCTAAAATTCTGTCAAAAATCTCTCAGTCTTTAGACTAAAAAAACTCACGGTTTCATTCAACCATAAAAGCTGCTTCCTTTGAGCTCTTCAAAGCCTAACAATGGAGGATACAGTTCAAATTAGTTCCAGCCTGAAACCTACGGTGATAGCAGTAGTTCTCAAAGGCTTGAACTACACATTATGGTCAAGAACCATCAAGACAGCCATTTGTGGCAAAGGACTTTGGAATCACATCTTGGAGGATAATACTCCATCTATAGATGATCCAAAGGAGAAGAAGGATGAGGAAACAAGAAAAGAAGAAGCTAGGTGGTTCCAAGAAGATCAATCAGTCCTTGGATTCCTCCAAAATTCATTGGACCCATCCATTCTTGAAGCTTATTCACATTGTGAAACTGCCAAGTCTCTTTGGGACACTCTCAAGAGGGTGTATGGGGATGTTTCAAACCTCAGCCGTGTGTATGAGGTTAAGAAGGCTCTCAATGATCTACACCAAGAGGATATGGAGTTCACAAAATTCCTGGGCAAGTTCCAGTCAACATGGTCCGAGCTTGACATGTTGAGACCAAGTTCTATGGATCCAAAGGTGCTTAATGAAAGGAAGGAACAAGACAAGATATTTGGGCTCCTTCTCAACCTAAATCCAGCCTTTAAGGATGTGATTAAGTCCATCCTGAGAGAGCCAAAACTCCCTGATTTCAAAGAGGTGTGCTCACGGATTCAAAAGGAGCAAGGCAACATTGGTTTGTTTGGTGGTAAAGGAGAACTAGTCATGGCCAACAAAAGCGTGTTTAAGCAAGAGGATAGGAAGAGTGTGATGTGTGAGCATTGTAAGAGGAATGGCCACATCAAGGACAAGTGCTGGATACTTCATCCTCATCTCAAGCCAAACCGGTTCAAGGATTCAAAGCTAACATCTCTCAAATGGTTGCGACTGAACCGGCAAGTTCATCCAACCAAGGAGGGGAGCTAGCTATGAATGTATCCATGGAGTATGTTAAGAAGAGTGACTTGGAGGATCTCATCAAGGCCTATGCCTCAAAACTCTCCGGTATCACACTCTACTCCCATAAATCGCTTGATAAACCAGATCATAAGTTGGTAGTGGATTCAGGTGCTTCTCACCATATGATTAGCAATGCTAGGTTGTTAAAGAACATTGAACCATGTCTAGGACAAGTAACTATAGCTGATGGTAAGGGTATTCCAATTGAAGGAACCGGAAAATTAAGACTATTTGACAAAGAAACTAATGCATTCTTTGTACCTAAATTTAAGTCTAATCTAGTTTCTGTCAAAAGGCTACTAAAGACCTCAATTGCAATGTTACATTTGGGCCTAACAATGTTTACTTTCAGGATATTAAGAGTGGTAAGATACTTGGAGGTGGTGTAACTCAAGATGAGCTCTATGTTCTTGAAGACCCTCCAAGCAATTTGGATTCCTTAGCTTTCAAATCCTGTGTTTTTGCTAATAAAGATGTCTTATGGCATGCTAGATTAGGACATCCTCATGCTCGTGCTTTAAGCTTAATAATTCCTAATGTCGCTTATGATCACTCAGTTTGTGAGGCTTGTATCCTTGGCAAACATTGTCGTGTTGTTTTCCCTAAATCGTCTACAATTTATGAGCATTGCTTTGATTTAGTACATTCCGATGTTTGGACCTCACCTTATATGTCTAGAGATAGGAATAAATACTTTGTGACCTTTATAGATGAGAAATCGAAATATACATGGGTTACATTACTTCCATCTAAAGATAGGGTTTATGAGGCATTTATAAACTTTCATAATTATGTTACTAATCAATTCAATGCCAAGATCAAAGTGTTAAGATCAGATAATGGAGGGAATACACAAGTCAAAGATTCAAAGCTCATCTAAACAAACATGGAATACTACATCAAACTAGCTGTCCACACACACCACAACAAAATGGAGTTGCTGAAAGGAAGAACCGACACTTAATGGAAGTAGCAAGATCCATGATGTTTCATACCAATGTTCCTAAAAGTTTTTGGGGAGATGCAGTCTTGGTTGCTTGCTACCTCATCAATCGGATTCCAACCAAAGTCTTGCAAGATATATCCCCATTTGAGGTACTCAATAAAACTAAACCTTCCATTGATCATTTACGTGTATTTGGGTGTGTGTGCTTTGTGTATGTTCCAGGTGATCTAAGAAACAAGTTGGAGGCAAAGAGCATCAAGTGTATGTTCCTTGGATATTCGACAACACAAAAGGGTTATAAGTGCTATGATCCGAGCAACAACAGGACATATGTGTCTAGAGATGTCAAGTTCATAGAAGAACAAAGCTATTATGATCAGAAAGATTGGGAAGGATTGAAGGATCTCTCAAGGTCACCTTCTGATTTGGCTACGAGTTTGAGGTTTCTCTTGAATCATTTGGGAAATGATCTGCCAAAGGATTCAAGACACGAAGAAACAAGAACCTTAAGTAGTTCACAAGATACCCAAGAGAATGAACAAGGGTGGTAACTCAAGAACCAACTCCAATCCAAGAAGAAGCTATGGCCCAAAATCAAGAACAAGACGACTTGGAAGTGGGTATAGAGGAACCTATTCACCAAATGGAAGAGGAAACGGTTGTAGAGGAGGCTGCACCACCTGTTCAGCATTTAAGGAGGAGTACTAGACTTAGGAACACTAGGGTATTCTACAACAACCAGGCCGTGGCTCATCCCATACAAGCTGTTTGTTCCCTTGACCTCTTGCCATCTAGTCATCAAGCATTCCTTGGAAAGATTGAACAAAGTCAGATTCCAAGGACTTATGAAGAAGCTGAGAGCAAGAAAGAATGGTTAGATGCAGTAAGAGATGAGAAGGGAGCTATGGAAAGGAATCATACATGGGATATACAAGAACTTCCCAAAGGCAAGAAGGCTGTGAGTTCCAAGTGGGTGTTCACCATCAAGTATAAGAGCAATGGGGACATAGAAAGGTACAAGGCACGTCTAGTTGCAAGAGGTTTCACTCAGACATATGGAGAGGACTATACTGATACATTTGCACCGGTGGCTAAGCTACACACTGTAAGGGTTGTTCTTTCACTAGCTACGAATCTGACTTGGGACTTATGGCAAATGGATGTCAAGAACGCATTCCTACAAGGAGAACTTGAAGAGGAAGTGTATATGACTCCACCACCAGGCCTTGAAGATTTTGCAAAGAGGGACAGGTTCTAAGACTTAGGAAGGCAATATATGGGTTGAAGCAGTCACCAAGGGCCTGGTATCACAAATTAAGCTCCACACTTACTGATAATGGGTTTAGGAAATCCCATTCAGATCATACTTTGTTCACTCGTCAAAACTCCAAAGGAATCGTGGCGGTCTTGGTTTATGTGGATGACCTTATCATCACAGGAGATGATAAGGAAGGAATTCAGTCCACAAAGGCCTTCTTAAACAGATCATTTGACATCAAGGATCTTGGAGAGTTGAAGTACTTCTTGGGTATTGAAGTGTGTCGGTCTCAAGAAGGGCTCTTTCTATCCCAAAGAAAGTATGCTCTTGATCTGTTGACAGACACGGGAAAGCTTGGGGCTAAACCGGCCAAAACTCCTCTTGAAGATGGCTACAAGGTCAACGGAAAGGGGAGAAAGCTGATGAGTTATTTAAGGATGTTTCTCAGTATAGGAGACTAGTTGGGAAGCTGATCTACCTCACCCTCACACGACCAGACTTGTGTTTTTGCTGTGAATCAAGTAAGTCAACATATGCAAAAGCCTACTGTATATCATTGGAGCATGGTAGAAAGGATCCTTAGATACATCAAAGGATCTCCTGGTCAAGGTATATGGATGGGCAAGAATGGGAACACTGAGATTGTCGGGTATTGTGATGCGGATTGGGCTGGTGATAGGGTGGATAGGAAATCAACCACTGGGTATTGCACCTTCGTTGGTGGGAACTTAGTCACTTGGAAGACTAAGAAGCAGAAGGTGGTATCATGTTCTAGTGCTGAAGCAGAATATAGGGCTATGAGGAAGCTGACAAATGAAGTAACTTGGCTCAAAGCACTCTTGAAAGATTTCGGTATTGCACAACCAGGGCCAATTACCTTCCATTGTGATAATCAGGCAGCCATTCACATAGCTTCAAACTCAGTGTTTCACGAGAGGACCAAGCACATAGAGATCGACTGCCATAAGGTTAGGGAGAAAGTTCAAGATGGAACCATTCTGCCATGTTATACAAGGAGTGAAGACCAACTAGCTGACATCTTCACAAAGGCAGCAAGTCTCAAAGTTTGCAAGAACATCTTTAGCAAACTTGGGCTTGTTGATTTATCACACCCATGATCAAAGGTCTCCTAATCCAAGAGCAACACACTCTTTTTCCCTTATTAAGGTTTTGTCCCAAGTGGTTTTCCTTAATAAGGTTTTTAATGAGGTGTTGCCTTGGGTTCCCAAGCTTAAGACTTTAGGGTGATTCCAAAGTCTTTAGCTTGAGGGGGAGTATTGACATAGGAAAATCAAATAAGACCTATCTTGACCTACAAGGCAAGTGTGAGCACGAAAATTCAGTTTGAATAACAAGGGAAATGAAAAAGGATGGGTTATTATTAACCACATGGTTGAAATGGTTAAATAGCTACCTTGGGAGAAGAATCAAGGTGAAAAAGTCATGCCCATGCTGCACACAGTCTTGGCAACCACACCAAACAGTCATGCCCATGCTGCACACAGTCTTGGCAACCACACCAAACAGTCATGCCCATGCTGTCTCCTCTCTTCTCATTGGTTGTTGACAGGCTCCTCCTCTATTCAAACTCATCCACAAGTTTGAATTCGTTTTCTTTTGTGTTCACATTGTAAATCCTTTATAAAAGGGCTGTAAAGACTCAATGTATAATATACTCTTAGGCGATTCTTCTCCATAAGTCTAAGTCATTTCTCATTTTCTCATACTTCTCTTTGAGTTTTCAGATTCAATTCTTCACATTTCTCCTCTATAATCTCAATATTCTTACACAATTTTCTATATTTTGACAAAATTTAAGAGCGAAATAGTTGCGCAAAGCCTCCAAGTAATCCAATTTTCCCCAAACTGCGTGATGCCATGCATTATGCTTCATTTATAATCCTTTACTTAATGAGCACCAACGATCCGTAGAGAGTGATCATTTTACCTATTTGGAAAACTTTACATGTCTGCACTAATCGTCTTTAACTTTTAATTTTGAGCTCAAAATGAGATGAATCCAACGCTCCCGTTTGGCTACCTCAGTTTTCCATATGTGACATCATTTGAGACTTAAAGAGCTTCCACAAAGCCTCAAAGTAATCCAATATATCCCAAATTGAATGATGTCATGCATTATGCTTCATCTGTAAACCTTTCTCATTGAGCACCTGTGATCAGTTTAGAATGTTCATTTTAACTGGCTGACCAACTTGACATATCCACAGTAAATTATCCGTAACTTTTGATTTACATTTCAGAATGACACGAATCCAACGGCCAATAAAAGCTTGTTCTATTTTCTATATTTTGAAAACATTTAAGACCAAAACAACTACGACAAAGCCTTCAAGTATCCAATCTATCCCATAATGCGTGATACCATGCATTATGCTTCTTTTATACGCCTTTACTCAATGACCACCAATTATCAATTTAGAATGAACATTTTAACTAGCAGATAAAGTTGCATCTCCACACTAAACTGTCTTTAACTTTTTATTCAGAGTTCAAAATGACATCAATCCAACGCCAACGTTAAGTTAGCTCAATATTCCATATTGTGATAATATTTGAGACTGAAAGAGGAAAGACAAAGCCTCCAAGTAATCCAATCTATCCCATGCATTATGCTTTCATTATAATCCTTTACTCAAGGAGCACAATGATCAGTTTTGAATGATCATTTAAACTGGCCGATCAACCTTACATATCCGCTCTACATCGTCTGTAACTTTTGATTTAGAGTTTAGAATGACAAGAATCCAACACCAACTTTAAGCTAATTTAATTTCTATATTGTGACAAAATTTAAGACTGAAAGAGCTATGAGAAAGCCTCAAAGTAATCCAATATATTCCAAACTGCATGATGCCATGCATTATGCTTCATTTGTAAACCTTTACTCTATGAGCACCACGGATCAGTTTAGAATGTTCATTTTAACTGGCCGATCAACTTGAAATGTCCACATAAATCGTCTGTAGCTTTTGATTTACATTTCAGAATGACACGAATCAAACACACAAGTAAAGCTAGCTCAATTTTCTATATTTTGAAAAGACTTAAGGCAAAAGTAGCTACCACAAACCCTCCGAGTAATCCAATCTATCCCAAACTGTGTGATGCCATGCATTATGCTTCATTTTTACGCCTTTACTCAATGACTACCAGTGATAAATTTAGAATAATCATTTTAATTAGCAGATCAATTTGAAATGTCTGCAGTATCATCTTTAATTTTTAATTTAAAATTCAAAATGACATGAATCCAACACCTATATAAAGTTAGCTCATTATTTCATATTGTGACAATATTTGAGACTGAAAGAGCTATGGCAAAACCTGCTTGTAATCCATTCTTTCCCAAACTGCGTGATGCCATGCATTATGCTTTCGTTTTAAGCCTTTACTCAAGGAGCACGAATAATCAGTTTAGAATGATCATTTTAACTGGCCGATCAACTGGTCATGTCCGCACTAAATTATCCATAACATTAGATTTAGATTTTAAAATAACGAATCCAACGCACATGTTAAGCTAGCTCAATTTTCTATATTTTGACAAAATTTAAGAGCAAAATAGCTATGCAAAGCCTCCAAGTAATCAAAACTTTCCCAAACTGTGTGATGCCATGCATTATGCTTCATTTATAAGCCTTTACATAAGGAGCACCAATGATCAGTTTAGAGTGATCATTTTAACTAGCTGGAAAACTTGACATGTCCACACTAAATCATCTTAAACTTTTAATTTAGAGCTCAAAATGAGATGAATCCAATGCCCACGTTAGGCTTGCTCAGTTTTCCATATTGTGACAACATTTGAGACTGAAAGAGCTTCGACAAAGCCTCAAAGTAATCCAATATACACCAAACTGCGTGATGCCATGCATTATGCTTCGTCTGTAAACCTTTGATCAATGAGAACCAGTGATCAGTTTAGAATCTTCATTTTAACTGGCCGAACAACTTTACATGTCCACAATAAATTGTCCGTAACTTTTTATTTACATTTCAGAATGACAAGAATCCACCACCCAAATAAAGGTAGCTTTATTTTCAATATTTTGAAAAAATTTAAGACCGAAATAACTTCAACAAAGCCTCTATGTATCCAATCTCTCCCAAAATGTGTTATGCCATGCATTATGCTTTTATCATAAGCCTTTACTCAAGGAGCACCAATAATAAGTTTGTAATGATCATTTTAACTGGCCGATCAAATTTACATATCCAGACTAATTAATCTGTAACTTTTGATTTAGAGTTCAGAATGACACGAATCCAGTGCCACGTTAAGCTAATTCAATTTTCTATATTGTGACAAAATTTAATACTGAAAGAGCTATGAGAAAGCCTCAAAGTAATCCCATATATCCCAAACTGCGTGATGACATGCATTGTGCTTCATTTGTAAACCAATTCTCAATGAGCACGAATGACCAGTTGAGAATGATCAATTTAATTGGCCGATCAACTTGACTTGTCCGCACTAAGTCTTCAGTAACTTTTGATTTAGATTTCAGAATGAAACGAATCCAACGCCAACATTAATCTAGCTACATTTTCTATATTTTGACAAAATTTAAGATAGAAATGGCTACAACAAAGCCTCCAAGTAATCCAATCTATCCTAAACTTTGTGATGCATGCATTCTTCATTTATACGCCTTTACTCAATGAGCACAAATGATCAGTTTAGAATGATCATTTTAACTAGCAGATGAAGTTGCATGTCCGCGATAAATCGTCTTTCACTTTAAATTTAGAATTCAAAATGACATGAAACAGACTCCCACGTAAATTTAGCTCAATATTCCATATTGTGACAATATTTGAGACTAAAAGAGCTACGACAAATCGTGCAAGTAATCCAATCTATCCCAAACTGCGTAATGCCATGCATCATGCTTTCATTATAAGCCTTTACTCAAGGAGCACGAATTATCAATTTAGAATGATCATTTTAATTGGCCGATCAACTTGACATGTCCGCAATAAATTATCAGTATCTTTTGATTTAGTGTTTAAAATAACAAATCCAACGCCCATGTTAAGCTATCCCAATTTTCTGAATTGTGACAAAATTTAAGACCAAAATAGCTACGCAAAGCCTCCAAGTAATCCAATCTTCCCCAAACTGCATGATATGATGCATTATGCTTCATTTATAATCCTTTACTTAATGAGCACCAATGATCAGTATTGAGTGATCATTTTAACTAGCTGGAAAACTTTACGTGTCTGCACTAAATCATCTTTAACTTTTAATTTAGAGCTCAAAATGAGATGAATCCAATGCCTATGTTTGGCTATCTCAGTTTTCCATATGTGAAAACACCTGAGACTTAAAGAGCTTCGAAAAAGCCTCAAAGTAATCCAATATATCCCAAATTGCGTGATGTCATGATGAATTATGCTTCATCAGTTAACCTTTGCTCAATGAGCACCTGTGATCAGTTTAGAATGTTTATTTTAACTGGCCGAGCAACTTGACATGTCCACAGTAAATTATCTGTAACTTTTGATTTACATTTCAGAATGACACAAATCCAGTGCTCGATAAAAGCTATTCCTATTTTCTATATTTTGAAAAAATTGAAGACCAAAATAGCTACGACAAAGCCTCCAAGTATCCAATCTATCCCAAAATACGTGATACCATGCATTGTGCTTTTTTTATACGCCTTTACTCAATGAGCACCAATGATCCATTTAGAATGAACATTTTAACTAGTAGATAAAGTTGACATCTCCGCACTAAACTGTCTTTAACTTTTTATTCAGAGTTCAAAATGACATCAATCAGACACCAACGTTAAGTTAGCTCAATAATCTATATTGTGATAAAATTTGAGACTAAAAGAGGTAAGAAAAAACCTCCAAATAATCCAATCTATCCCATGCATTATGCTTTCATTATAAGCCTTTACTGAATGAGAACCAATGATCAGTTTAGAATGATCATTTTATTTCGCCAATAAACTTTACATATCCGTACTACATTGTCCGTAACTTTTGATTAAGAGTTCAGAATGACAAGAATCCAGCACCAACATTAAGCTAATTTAATTTTCTATATTTTGACAAAATTTAAGACTGAAAGAGCTATGAGAAAGCCTCAAAGTAATCGAATATATCCGAACTGTGTGATGCCATGCATTATGCTTCATTTGTAAAACCTTTACTCTATGAGAACCAAGGATCAGTTTAGAATGTTCATTTTAACTGGCCGATCAACTTGAAATGTCAACATAAATTGTCCATAGCTTATGATATAAATTTCAGAATGACACGAATCCAACGCCCAAGTAAAGCTAGCTCAATTTTCTATATTGTGAAAAGACTTAAGGTAGAAGTAGCTACGACAAAGCCTCCGAGTAATCCAATCTATCCCAAACTATGTGATACCATGCATTACGCTTCATTTGTGTGCCTTTACTCAATGAGCACCAATGATCAGTTTAGAATGATCAGTTTAACTAGCAGAAAAATTTGACATGTCCGCACTAAATCGTCTTTAATTTATAATTTAGAGTTCAAAATGACATGAATGCAACGCCAACGTAAAGTTAGCTCATTATTCCATATTGTGACAATATTTGAGGCTGAAAGAGTTACAACAAAACCTGCAAATAATCCATTCTACCCCAAACTACGTGATGCCATGCATTATACTTTCGTTATAAGCCTTTACAAAAGGAGCACGAATTATCAATTTAGAATGATCATTTTAACAGGCAGATCAACTTGACATGTCCGCACAAATTATCCGTAACTTTTGATTTAGAGTTTAAAATAAATCGTCTTGACATGTCCGCACTATATGTCCTCACTAAATCGTCTTTAACTTTTAATTTAAAGCTCAAAATGAGATGAATCCAATTCCCACGTTTGGATTGCTCAGTTTTCCATATGTGAGAACATTTGAGACTTAAAGAGCTTCGACAAAGCCTCAATGTAATCCAATATATCCCAAATTGCGTGATGTCATGCATTATGCTTCATTAGTAAGCCTTTGCTCAATGAGCACCTGTGATCCGTTTAAAATGTTCATTTTAATTGGCCGAGCAACTTGACAAGTCCGTAGTAAATTATCCATAACTTTTGATTTACATTTCAAAATGACACGAATCAAACGCCCAAATAAAGCTAGTTCTATTTTCTATATTCTGAGAACATTGAAGACCAAAATAGCTACGACAAAACCCACAAGTATCCAATCTATCCCAAAGTGGGTGATATACCATGCATTATGCTTCTTTTATACGCCTTTACTCAATGACCACCAATGATCAATTTAGAATGAAAAATTTAACTAGCATATAAATTTGACATGTCCGCAGTAAATTGTCTTTAACTTTTTATTCAGAGTTCAAAATGACATCAAAATGATCATTTTAACTGTCCGATCAACTTTACATATCTCCACTACATCGTCCGTAATTTTTGATTTAGAGTTTAAAATGACTAGAATCCAAAACAAATTTTAAACTAATTCAATTTTCTATATGGTGACAAAATTTAACACTGAAAGAGCTATGAGAAAGCCTCAAAGTAATCCAATATATCCCGAACTGTGTGATGCCATGCATTATGCTTCATTTGTAAACCTTTACTCTATGAGCACCATGGATCAGTTTAGAATGTCTATTTTAACTGGCCGATCAACTTGAAATGTCCACATAAATCGTCTATAGCTTTTGATTTACATTTCAGAATGACACGAATCCAATGCGCAGGTAAAGCTACCTCAATTTTCTATATTGTGAAAAGGCTTAAGCCAGAAGTAGCTACGACAAAGCCTCCGAGTAATCCAATTTATCCCAAATCACGTGATGTCATCCATTATGCTTTATTTGTATACCTTTGCTCAATGAGCACCAATGATCAGTTTAAAATGTTCATTTTAACTAGCTTATCAAGTTAACATGGTCGCACTAAATCCTCAGTAACTTTTAATTTACATTTCAAAACGACCACGAATCCAACGTTCAAGTAATGCTTGATCAATTTTCCTTTTTGTGACAAAATATAGGACCGAAATTGCTACGACAAAGACTTCAAGTAATCCAATCTATCCTAAGCTTTATGATGCCGTGCATTATGCTTCATTTATACTCGTTTACTCAATGAACACAAATGATCAATTTAGAATGATTATTTTAACTAGCAGATCAAGTTGTCATGTCCGCACTAAATCGTCTTTAACTTTTAATTTAGAGTTCAAAATGACATGAATCCACCGGCCACATTAAGTTAGCTCAATATTCCATATTGTGACAATATTTGAGACTGAAATAGCAACGAAAAACCCTCCAAGTAATCCAATCTATCTCAAACTGTGTGATGTCATGCATTTCAAATTCTTTATAAGCCTTTACTCAAGGAGAACCAATTATCAGTTTAGAATGATCATTTTAACTGGACAATCTACTTGACATCTCCGCACTAAATCTTCCTTAAAAATTTTGATTTAGAGTTCAGAATGAGAGGAATCAAGCGCCTACGATAATCTATCTAAATTTTATATGTTGTGACAAAATTTAAGACCGAAATAGCTATGAAAAAGCCTCCAAGTAATACAATCTATCCCAAACTACGTGATGCCAAGCATTATTCGTCATTTATACGCCTTCACCTAATGTGCACCAATGATCAGTTTAGAGTTATCATTTTAACTAGCTGATAACCTTGACATATGCAAACTAAATCATCTTTAACTTTTAATTTAGAGCTCAAAATGAGATGAATCCAACGCTTATGTTATAATCACTAAATATTACATATTGTGATAACATTTGAGACTGAAAGAGCTATGACAAAGTATCATAATAATCCTATATATCCCTAATTCAATGATGCCATGTATTATGCTTTATTTTTATACCTTTGCTCAATGAGCACCAATGATCAATTTAAAAGTTCATTTTAACTAGCTGATCAAGTGGACATGGCCGCACTAAATCGTCAGTAACTTTTGATATACATTTCAGTGTGACACGAATCGAACGTTTAAGTAATGCTTGATAAATTTTCCATACTGTGACAAAAATTCAGACTGAAATAGCTGCGACAAAGGCACCATATAATCCAATTTATCTCAAGCTGCGTGATGCCATGCATTATGCTTCATTTATACGCCTTTACTCCATGAGCACAAATGATCAGTTTAGAATAATCATTTTAACTAGCTGATCAAGTTGGCATGTCTGCACTAAATGGTATTTAACTTTAATGTTAGAGTTCAAAATGACAGGAATCCAACGCCCACGTTAATTTAGCTCAATTTTCCATATTGTGACATTATTTAAAACTCAGAGAGCTACGACAAATCCTGCAAGTAATCCAATCTATCAAAAACTGCGTAATGGCATGCATCACGCTTTGTTTATAAGCCTTTACTCAAGGATCACAAGTGATCAGTTTAGATTGATAATTTTAACTAGCCGATCAACTTGATATGTCCGCACTAAATTGTCCTTAATTTTGGAATTAGAGTTCAGAATGACACGAATCCAACGCCCATGTTAAGTTAGCTCAATATTACATATTATGAAAATATTTGAGACTCAAAGAGCTACGACAAACCCTCCAAGTAATCCAATCTATTCAAAAATGCGTGATGTCATGCATTACGCTTTCTTTATAAGCTGTTACTAAAGGAGCACAAATGATCAGTTTAGAATGATCATTTTAACTCGCCGGTCAACTTGACATGTCCACACTAAATTTTGAATTAGAGTTCAGAATGACACGAATCCAACGCCCACGTTAATCTAGCTAAATTTTATATGTTCTGACAAAATTTTACAGAAAAATAGCTACAGCAAAGCCTCCAAGTAATACAATCTCCCAAGTTGCGTGATGCCATGCCGTATGCTTCATTTATACGCCTTTACTCAAACAACATCAATGATCAATTTAGAATGAACTAGCAGATCAAGTTGGTTTGTCCGCCCTAAATCGTCTTTAACTTTTAATTTAGAGTTTAAAATGACATGAATCCAACAACCATGTTAAGCTAGCTCAATTTTAAAAATTGTGACAAAATTTAAGACCAACATAGCTATTAAAAAGCCTTCAAGTAATCCAATCTATCCCAAACTGTGTGATACCATGCATTATGCTTCATTTATATGCCTTTACTCAAAGAGCACCAGTGATCTATTTAGAGTGATCATTTTAACTAGCTGATCAACTTGACATGTCTGCACTAAATCGTCTTTAACTTTTAATTTCGAGCTCAAAATAAGATGAATCCAATGCCCACGTTAAAATAGCTCAATATTCAATATAATGACAATATTTGAGATTGAAAGAGCTACGACAAAGCCTCAAAGTAATCCACTATGTCCAAATTGCACCATGTCGTGTATTATGCTTCATTCGAAACCTTTGCTCAATGAGCACCAATGATCAGTTTAGAATGTTCATTTCAACTAGCTGATCAAGCTGACATGTCTGCAGTAAATCGTATGTAACTTTTGATTTACATTTCAAAATGACACCAATCCAACGCCCAAATAAAGCTAGCTCAATTTTCCATATTGTGACAAAGTTTAAGACCGAAATAGTTAGTACAAAGCCTCCAAATAATCCAATATATCCCAAACTGCATGATGCCATGCATTATGCTTCATTTTTACGCCTGTACTCAATGATCACCAATGATCAGTTTAGAATGATCATATTAACTAGTTGATCAACGTGACATGTCCGCACTAAATCCTCTTTAACTTTTAATTTAGAGCTCAAAAAGAGATGAATCCAACGCCCACGTTAAGCTAGCTCAATTTTCCATATTGTGACAACATTTGAGACTCAAAAGAGCAATGACAAAGGCTCAAAGTAATCCAATATATCCCAAACCGCGTGATGTCGGTATTATGGTTCATTTGCAAACCTTGGATCAATGAGCACCAATGATCAGTTTAGAATGTTCATTTTATCTATCTGATCAAGTTGACATGTCCGCACTAAATCATCCCTAAATTTTGATTTACATTTCAGAATGACTGGAATCCAACGCCCAAGTAAAGCTAGCTCAATTTTCTATATTGTGACAAAATTGAAGACTGAAATAGCTTCGAAAAAGCCTCAACCTAATCCAGTCTATCCCAAGCTGCGTGATGCCGTGCACTATGCTTCATTTACTTGCCTTTACTCAATGAGCACAATTGATCAACTTCGAATGATCACTTGAACTTGTAGAACAAGTTGACATGTCCGCCCTAAATTGTCTTTAACTTTTAATTTAAAGCTCAAATAACATGAATTCAACGCCCAGGTTATGCTACCTCAATATTCCATATTGTGACAATATTTGTGACTGAAAGATCTACGACAAAGCCTCCAAGTAATCCAATCTGTCCCAAACTGTGTGATGTCATGCATTATGCTTCATTTATATGCCTTTACTCAATGAGTACCAATGATCATTTTAACTATCTGAACAACTTGACATGCGTGCACTAAATCTTCTTTAACTTTTAATTTAGAGCTAAAAATGACATGAATCCACAGCCCAAATTAAAATAGCTCAATATTCCATATTGTGACAATATTTGAGACTGAAAGAGCTACAAAAAACCTCGAAGTATTCCAATCTATCCTAAACTACGTGATGTCATGCATTACGCTTTCTTGATAAGCCTTTTCTCAAGAAGCACAATTGATAATTTTAGAATGATTAGTTTAAAAATAATCATTTTAACTGGCCGATCAACATGACATGTCCGCACTTAATTG
>JAENJI010001303.1:0-37276 GCA_018901935.1 Pugionium cornutum | reverse complement strand
TAAGATCATCGCTAGTTCATCGGATATTCCCGAAGGGTACCACTCCGTCGGGATTTTCGGACGGTTTCCTTTCATCGCATAATCGTCGGTATGTTTCCGAAGGATGTTTGTCATCGATTTTCTGTAAAGATATTTCCAACAGATATACATCATCGTTTTCTGTCGGAAAATCCTGATAGAGGGCTCTCATCACATATCCGTCAAAAACTACCAACAGACATCTTCTGATACAAGCCTTGAATCAAGGCTATACGCGCATGGGTTGTTTAGAGAAGATTATGTGAGAAACTCAACCTTAGGCTTCTGGATGGGGGTTTTCTATTTGGTAATGGATGGAAGGGTGAAGTGAACCACACGAGGGGTGACGAACCTCGTGATAAATCAAAAACTTAGAAGCTAGGAGGGCTGGTCTCAACTAGGTTCTAAGCGCACAAGTCTCTTGAGAGGAAAACTTGTAGAAAGAAAATTCGATCTTTATTAATATCAGAAAAAGGGTTGTCGAACTACAATGCTGAAAGATCCTTATTAATATGCTCGGTGGCTTGACCTTCTAGGATTGACTCAATAAATAAAAATGGAAAACTTACAAAAGTGCATAAAAGGAAAAATTACAAAAGGCAAAAACCGAAAATGACTTCTACCTAAATTGTTTTTGACTCAAAATGTAAACATTCTAAATCCTACCCTGCAAAACAGAAAAAGGCAAGTATATAATTTGAAAACTTACCATTCTTACCTATCGGTCTAGAAATGGAAGGTGGCCGACCTTGTGACATGCACGCGCCTAGCACCTAGTCTTCGACTTCGAGTAGGGTTATGAATCCTTGGGCTCTGACCTCTCTTGCCACTAAAGCCCAAGTCTCTGAAGTCCTTTGTATTGTTGAGAAGCCTTTGGACTCTTCCTTGCACTCTTGGCCCAATGCTCTTTGTCGATCATCCTCTAGGAGCTTGTCGACCCACAAACTGAACTTGTGGAAGAGCGCCCTTGATCTGCTCCTTTTCATTGCTCCTGGTGGCACCACTGGTGTAGAAACTTCATCTAGATGCATGTCTTGAAGCTGATAGCTTATCTGGTCCGAGTCTCTTTGTGTAGACGTTGAAATGGTGGTGCAATCGGCTGGATCGGCTGGACCGGCTGGACTGTGCGAGGAGCTGGCCGTATTGTCATCGGAGCCGGCCAGGTTGATCCCAGAGCCGGCGGCGTCACCAATTGGGCCGGTGGTGTCATCCACATCGCCGCCAGTTGGGCCGGAGGTTTTGGCCTCTCCGCTAGAAAGGTTGATCGGTCCGACTCGGCTGGTCGTAGGTCCGGCGGTACCGCTTGGGCCGGCAGGCGCACCAAATGGCCCGGCTGTCTCGGGCAAGCTCTTCTACTAGCCGGCCATACGATCTGATGCCCCCATCATCCCCTCCCCCTTTAGTAGGTTTTGACCTCAAAACTAGTTCGTCTGCATGGAAAGAAGCTAAATCAGTTACGCTGAATGTGTTACACACATTAAACTCACCTGGAAACTTGATCCGGTAGGCGTTGTTGTTCATCCTCTCCAGTACTCTGAATGGTCCGTCTCCTCTTGGGGCCAGCTTGGAACTCCTTAAGTTAGGGAACCTCTCTTGCCGTAGGTGTAGCCACACCCAGTCGCCTGGTTGAAAAATCATCTCCTTTCTTCCCTTGTTGGCATGAGTCACGTACTGCCCGGTCCTCTTCTCCAAGTTTTCTGCTACCTTCTCGTGTATCTTCTTTATGAACTCCGCCTTGGATGCTCCGTTGAGGTTGTTCATCTCTGCTGGTGGCAGTGGCGTTTGCTCCAAAGGTGTTAGGGGGTTGAAGCCGTAAAATACTTCAAAAGGGGTCTTCTTGGTTGCTGAGTGCACTGCTCAGTTGTATGCGAACTCTATGAATGGCAGGCACTCCACCCAAGTCTTGAGGTTCTTCCCTAGCGTAGTCCTGAGAAGAGTCGACAATGTCCGGTTGACTACTTCAGTTTGGCTATCGGTTTGAGGATGGTAGGTGGTAGAAAAGAGAAGCTTCGTGCCTAGCTTCCTCCAGAAGTGGCTGAGAAACTTGGTGTCTCTGTCTAATACGATGGTCCTTGGCACTTCATGAAGCCGTACTATATCCCTGAAGAACAGCTCAGCTGTTTGTGTGGCATCATTGACATTGGTACATGGGATGAAATGTGCCATCTTGGAGAATTTGTCCACCACTACAAAGATAGCATATTTGTGATTGATCTTGGGCAGACCTAGGACGAAGTCCATGGAAATGTCCACCCATGGATGTGTAGGTATGGGCAGAGGGAGATACAACCCGTGAGGGTGCACTTGGGACTTCACCTTTTTGCAAGTGATGCACCTTGCACAATGGGCTTCTATTGACCTCTTGATGTGTGGCCAGTAGAAGTGCTCCTTAACCATTGCAAGTGTCTTGTCGACACCGAAGTGGCCCATAAGACCTCCTCCATGAGCTTCTCGGATGATAAGATCCTGTAGAGATCCTTGTGGTATGCACAACCTCCTCTCTCGGAATAAGAATCCATCATGGAGGTAGAACTTGCCATGACTCCCTGTGGCACACTACTTGTAGCTCTCAGCAAAGTCAGGATCATCCTTATATAGGTCCTTGATGTGATCGAATCCTAAGACCTTTGCATCCATGGTGGATATCAAGGCAAACCTCCTTGATAGTGCATCAGCTACCACATTATCCTTGCCCTTCTTGTACTTGATGACGTATGGGAAGGTCTCTATGAACTCCATCCACCTGGCATGTCTGCTCTTGAGATTGGTTTGCCCTCTGAGGTGTTTGAGAGTCTCATGATCACTGTGCATCACAAACTCCTTGGACAACAAGTAATGTTGCCAAGACTCCAAGGCTCGGACTAGGGCATAGAGCTCCTTATCGTAGGTGGGGTAGTTCACTGAGGCACCACCTAGCTTCTCATTGAAGTATGCCACTGGCCTTCCTCCTTGGGTTAACACTACTCCTATGCCTATTCCAGAGGCATCACACTCCACTTCAAATGTCTTGTTGAAATCGGGCAAGACTAGCACTGGTGCATGCGTAAGACTGTCTTTAAAGGTCTTGAATGCCTTCTCCTGAGCTTCTCCCCAGCTAAATCCCACGTTATTCTTCACTACTGCCATCAGTGGTGAGGCAATACTGCTGAAGCTGGGCACGAATCTTCTGTAGAAGCTGGCCAGACCGTGGAAGCTCCTCACTTGGCTGATGTTGTTCGGTGTTGGCCACTCTTGTATGGCCCGAATCTTCTCTTCATCAACCTGTAAGTCCTGTGAACTTACAACAAAACCTAAGAAGACAAGTTTATCAGTACAAAAGATGCACTTCTTGAGATTGGCATAAAGCTCTTATTGTCGAAGGGTTTTAAGTACCAACTCAAGATGTGTGAGGTGTTCCCGTATGCACTTACTATAAACTAAAATATCATCGAAGTAAACCACAACAAACTTATTGATGTACGCCCTAAGAACATGGTTCATAAGGCGCATGAAAGTGCTTGGGGCATTACTCAAGCCGAATGGCATGACTGTCCACTCGTAGAGCTCTTGCTTTGTCTTGAAAGCAGTCTTCCACTCATCACCTTCCTTCATTCTGACCTGGTGGTACCCACTCTTGAGGTCTATTTTGGAGAATACCGTGGCTCCACTCAGCTCATCCAGCATATCATCCAGCCGTGGTATGGGATGCCGGTACTTGACTGTGATGTTGTTGATTGCTCGGCAGTCCACACACATTCGCCAAGTCCCATCCTTTTTGGGCACTAGCAGCACTGGTACGACACATAGACTGAGGCTCTCTCGAACATAGCCTTTCTCCAGGAGCTGCTTGACTTGCTTCTCATGCTCCTTGGACTCCTCTAGGCTCATCCGGTAGGCTGGTCGATTAGGTAACGCTGCTCCGGGCACGAGGTCAATCTAGTGCTCTATGCTGCGTAGGGGAGGCAAGTTTGCTGGTATCTCCTAAGGGAATACGTCCTGGAATTTGTTGAGGAGAGTTGCTACTTCAAGAGGTAGCTCTACCTGTTCCTTTTCTACACTCAAAATTTCTTTGAATACCATTAGTAACATTAAATCCTTCGAGGCTAAAGCTCTCCGGACATGACTTGGTTGAATAAGAAAATTAGACTTAATAAGTTTCTTTTCCTTACTCATTTGTAGTTGTAACTCATGTACCTGGGCAGATGTGAGAGGAGCTAGGCTGACCTATCTCTTGTCGTGCACAAAGGTGTAAAGATTGGTTCAGCCATCATGCTTGGTCTCCTTGTCAAACTGACATGGCCTTCCTAGCAGAAGATGGCCAGCTTGCATTGGTACTACATCACAAACTACCTGGTCTTGGTATCTTCCCACACTGAATGGCATGGTTACTTGCTCATGGATCTTGAGCTCAACCTTGTCATCAAGCCATCTCAGTCTATATGGTCAAGTGGGCCTTGTCTTCTCTAGACCTAGCTTATCCACCATATATGCACTAGCAACGTTAGTGCAAGAACCACCATCTATGATGAGGTTACACACCTTGCCCTTGATGGTGCACCAGCTGTGGAAGATGTTCTCCCTTTGAATGTTCTCTGAGGGATCTACCATTGCACTGAGAATGCGTCTAGTGACCAGCACTTCCCCCACATCAGGGTACTCAATGTCACCGTATTCTCCTTCTGGTTCATAGTCCTCTTCATCTTGGGATTCATACTCTCCAGTTTCCGTAATCAGCATGACCCGGTTGTTTGGGCACTCGCTTGAGATGTGTCCGCGGCCCCTACACTTAAAACAAGTGATGTCACGTGATCTTTGAGGGTTAGAGAACTTACTAGGCTCTCTCTGGTTACGGGTTTTCTGAGGAGGCTTGCTCTTGAACCGTGATCCGATCTCTATGCTCGTGCTCTTGTCTACGGGTTTGGGGCTATTGCTTGGTGCCCAAGGCGTCTTAGGCTTACTGCGTATGTCTTGGCTATTACGCCTAATGTGCTGCTCAGCCTTGACAGATAGGTGGAACAAGTATTTAAAGTCATTGTAGATTTGTCTTTCCACTTTGCGGATGATTCTCTCTTGCAGTCCATCCAAGAATTGCGCCATCAATGCCTCCTCATCGTCATTGAGCTCCAGCCTGTTCCTTAGCCTCTCAAACTCTTCATAGTACTCCTGTACTGATCTGGTGCCCTGCTTATTTGTATGAAAACGTCATTGCAAATTCCTATGGAAATAGGGTGGAACAAACCTTTGCCTCATGAGCTCTATCATGTCGACCCAAGAATCTATGGGTCTCAGCCTCCTCCTCCTTCGGTCAGAAGCCTCACGATCCCACCAGATGAGGGCATTATCCGTGAGTTGTGCTACTGCCATGGAGACTCTCCTAGGGTCTGGTTAGTTGTAATGTTCGAAGATATGATCCATCCTCCTCTCTCAATCTAGATAGGCCTCGGGGTCTACTTTTTCTGCAAAGCTATGCGGTGTTAATTTAACATCATGATTGTTTACCCGGTCCTAGGCGTAATCATCCCCATCTTCATGATGTCTAGGGGGCATTCTTGGTCTCTGGTGATGACTATAGGGCTCGAAGCCATCACCTTCTGCTTCTGGTTGCCGTGGAGGTCCTCTCGGCCTAAGGTGATAGCCGTGAGGCTGTGCGTCTTCATCTCCAACTGGCTGGGGCTCCTCTTGTTCGAGCCGTGTCCTAGGATGATCAGGACCCTCAGTAAGGCCTTGGTCAATCCTCACGTGCCTTATGGCCTGGAATCTCATCGGCCTCTCCACGCGCTCCAACCACTCGCCGATGGATGCGAGTTGTGTTTGGAGGGTGGTGAACATGGCGATCATGGCCTCGGTTGCATCATGATTTCCTTCTGCCATTGCATGCTATAAAAGAAAAACAAGTTATTTTGCTCCTAAAATCGATTTGGAGGATTTCTTTTATAGTTCAAATAGAGATGTAAAAAGGAAAAATTGAAAAGGAAAATTTTGGAAAAAGGAAAATTTTGGGAAAAGGAAAATTCTGGGAAAAGGGAAAACATAAAAATGAAAACTTCTTAACAATTAATGCTAGTTGTTTTTGGTCGATTTTCTTTTGGTATTTTTCTATTTTTTGTTTTACTTTTTAATTTAACTTAATGATAATGGAAATATGCTTAAACAGAAAAGGAAAAACGAATTGCAATGTAAAGAATGATTCTAGAACCTAGTGATTCACGTAGGAGCTAGATGCACTCGGTTTGAACTTAGATGTTATTTTTTTTATTTTCTTTGAATGAAACTTAAACTAATGCAAGAACTGGAAATAAAACTAAGTAAAGGATATAAAAAACCTGGTTTAGGAGCTTTAAGCTCTGATACCAAAATGGTACAAGCCTCGAATCAAGGCTGTACGCGCGTGGGCTGTTTAAAGAAGATTATGTGAGAAACTCGATCTTAGGCTTCTGGATGGAGTTTTCTATTTGGTAATGGATGGAAGGGTGAAGCGAACCACAGCAGGGGTGATGAACCTCGTGATAAATCACAAACTTAGAAGCTAGGAGGGCTGGTCTCAACTAGGTTCTAAGCGCACAAATCTCTTGAGAGGAAAACTTGTAGAAAGAAAATTCGATCTTTATTAATATCAGAAAAAAGGTTTTCGAACTATAATGCTGAAGGCGCCTTATTAATATGCCCGGCAGCTTGACCTTCTAGGGTCGACTCAATAGAGAAAAATGGAAAACATACACAAGTGTACAAAAGGAAAAATTACAAAAGGGAATAACCGAAAATGACTTCTACCTAAATTGTCTTTAACTCATAATGTAAACATTCTAAATCCTACCCTGAAAAACAGAAAAAGGCAAGTATATAATTTGAAAACTTACCATTCTTACCTATCAGCCAAGAAATGGAAGGTGGCCGACATTGTGGCATGCACGCGCCTAGCTCCTAGTCTTCGACTTGGAGTAGGGTTATTAATCTTTGGGCCTTGACCTCTCTTGCCACTAAAGCCCAAGTCTCTGGAGTCCCTTGTATTGTTGAGAACCGCTTGGACTCTTCCTTGCACTCTTGGCCCAATGCTCTTTGTCGATCATCCTCTAGGAGCTTGTCGACCCACAAAATAAACTTGTGGAAAAGCGCCCTTGATCTGCTACTTGTCATTGCTCCTGGTGGCACCACTGGTGTAGAAACTTCATCTAGATGCATGTCTTGAAGCTGATAGCTTATCTGGTCCGAGTCTCTTTGTGTAGACGTTGAAATGGTGGTGCAATCGGCTGGATCGGCTGGATCGGCTGGACTGTGCGAGGAGTTGGCCGTATTTTCATCGGAGCCGGCCAGGTTCATCCCGAAGCCAACGGCGTCACCAATTGGGCCGGCGGTGTCATCCACGTCGCCGCCAGTTGGGCCGGACGTTTGGGCCTCTCCACCGGAAAGGTTGATCGGTCCGACCCGGCTGGTCGTAGGTCCGGCAGTACTGCTTCGGCCGGCAGGCGCGCCAAATGGCCCGGCTGTCTCGGGCAAGCTCTCTGGTTGGCCAATCTGGTCTCTTGGCCGGCCATACGATCTGATGCCTCCATCATCTTCCATCGTGTATCCATCGAGAGTAACTAACGAATTCCTGATAGAATTTATTTTCCGATGAAATAGTCCCGACAAAAGAAATTTTTTGGAAATACATGTTTCCGACGAATATGGCTGTCGGTAATTCGATGTTTTTTTGTAGTTTGTGGCAAAGGGAATCATGGTAAGTTCTACCTACATTATGGGTTCCTATTCTGAGAAAAAAGATTTTGCATTCCTCAAAGATCGTTGAAGCTCACGATTGCGGTCTTATGGGCCATTTTAGGGGTAGACAAGATGCTTGTCGTGTTCAAGGAACACTTATACTGGCCACACATCAAAAAGGTGGTTCAAGCCCAATGCGCAAGGTGCGTGACGTGCAATAAGGCCAAGTCTAGGGTGCACCCGCACGGTTTGTACCTCTCTCTACTCATACCAACACATCCGTACGCAGACATCTTACTAGACTTTGTCCTAGGTCTTCTCAATATCAACCACGAGGACGCTATCTTTGTTGTAGTGGACCGCTTGTCAAAAATGACTCACTTTATACCATGTGCCAATGTAAACGATGCAACCCAAATGGCAGAGTTGTTCTTTAGGGAGATAGTCTCGTATACATGGCATGCCAAGGGCTATTGTTTCTGATCGAGACACCAAATCTTAGAGCCACTTCTGGAGGCCTTTTAGAGAAATTTAGGCACGAAGCTCTTGTTATCCACTACGTGTCATCCTCAAACAGATGGGACACCAAGGTAATCAAGGACATTATCCACTCTAATTGGAACCACACTTAGAAAGAACCTTAAGGCATGGGTGGAATGTTTACCGTTCCTAGAATTCCTCTACAACAGATTTGTACACTCGGCCACCAAGAAGACTCCATTTGAAGTCGTCTACGAGTTCAACCCAAAAACGCTCTTAGATCAAACACCAATTCCACCAGCTGAGATGGTCAACATATTTAAATGGAGATGCTAAGGTAGAATTTGTCAAGAAGTTGCACCAAAAAGTCACGAAGAATTTAGAGAAGAGGACCGAACAATACATGATCCATGCCAACAAAGCACGCAAGGAGATGATCTTCTAACCCTGAGATTGGGTGTGGTTACACCTAAGACAATATCAATTTCCTCACTTAAGGAGCTCTAAGTTAGTTTCCAGAGGAGATGGACCATATAGAATCATTGAAAGGATCAACAACACTTACTGACTTGAACTTCCAAGTGAGTTCAATGTATCAAACACTTTCAATGTTACTATGTAACTGATTTTGTTCCTTTTATTGTAGATGAACAAGTTGTAAGGAAAAAACCTATTCAAGAGGGAGGAGATGATGAAAATTCCAAACTACCTGGCCAGCCCGAAGAACCTAATTAAAAGGCTTTCCGACCATAAGACATGAGCGATACAGCCTGATCAAACGGCACCTGGGAGGTGGTCTAGGCTAAAACCTTTTGTTGTATCACTCTGTTTTTTGGTGGAATTGGTGATTGTTGTTTATGTAGATACCAAAATATCAAGTTAAATATCAAGTAACTGATAGCTTTTGTCCCAACAAATATAAAACGTAAGAACACAAAAACAAAGTTTCATTCCATAGTTAAGACTACTTTTTTGGTTTTTTCATTCCTTAAGTAAAAAGCAGTACAAGGAATCAAATTACTATTGAATGATCTGATTCCTATATTTAAGGGGAAAGTGGGAAATGGGTTAAGTGCTTCCCTAAACACAGGAAGACCCGTTGACTCTTATTTTCAAAACACGCTTAAAAAAATAAGAAAATAAAACTTGGTCTTCAAGAAAGAAACCTTCGATTTGGTTTCCTCTGTCTTGATGACTTCCGTCTCTCTAGCTCCACGTCAGCCTCCAGCTTTACCAGCATCATTAGTGATCTGAAATCACTGATCTCATCATCTCGCGCATAGAACCGTCTCTCGCCTTCTTGAATTTTCCGCCATCCACCACCACTGTTAGTCTTCTTCTTCGTTTGGTAACCCGAAAACCCTAACTTCTGTTTTCTTCGTCAGTTCTAAGAGATCATATTATCGTGAGAGTCTAATTTCATCTCCAATCTACGTTGTGATACCCATAGAGTCCCAATTCGCCGTGGTAGTTGCAGATCTACTCCTTCCGTGTCATGATAACCGAGAGTTACACGAGTACTTACGTGCTCTACACCTCTTTTTATTTATGTACATCTCCGAGACGAGTAATCTAATATTAAAACAGGCATTCTGTGCGTATATCTCTGTATATGCGTAATTGTTTGTTTTACGAACTATCTAAAATATATAAACACATGTCCAGTTTTTTATATGTTCATGTTGTTGTTATAAAGCATCTAGAACATAGAATGTTAAACCAATTAAATATGGTTGTGCGTTGAGATGAATAGAGCTTTGCGTTGGTTTACATGTTTGCACGTGTAAGTTGGTTATGCAATAAATGGGATATATATGAGATTGTGTACAAGCTGGCTGTGAGGATGTGTTCCTGGCATGGACATGTAGGAGAATTGTTCCATCTGCAATCGTTAGGGGACAGCAGTTCGTAACTGAGAGTTTATTGTATGTTCACGCTTACGCAAGCGTCAGGTGTCACAAAAACAATTTATCTTGGGTTGTATAAACTGAATCGTTACTCTTTTACACGTAAATACAATAAACTCATACATTCAGAGTTTAATAACTGCTTTTTTTTTTCTTATACACATAAAGACATAAACACACAACTTTCATGTACTTGTTATATGTACGCTCTTATACGCATAAACACATAAACACACAACTTTCATGTGCGTATGTGTACGTTTTTATGTGTATATAAACAACTTCTCTCCTCATAAGAAGTAACCGAATATCAACAGTCTTTATGTGGTTGTTTAAGGTTTTTTGTATTCTCATTTTCTTCCTCTTATGTCACGTTCAAGGTAATATAGTTTTCCTTTTGTGAAAAAATGATTGTGACTAAAGAGTCGTATGGAACAGTTTAAGTATCTCTAACAAAACAATATTGTATCTCATTCGATATTATTATAGTAGAAAATACTTACGTCCATAAAATTAATTTATTCCAAACATAAGTATCTGTATTAGAAATCTTCATCTTGTAAAATAGTATCTAGTATAATATTTTAATATTAATAGAGATATACGTTTTTCAGTGCTACTCTAAATTTTCCTTCTCTTTAGTTTCTGGTTCAATTGTGAGTAAGCATTTGTAAAATAACTTAAGCTTTTGTGTTTTTTTTGTTTTGTTGATAATCATATTCAATACAATAATTTTCAATTGTGATATTACTTTGTATTTACAATCTTATTTGTGACGTAGATTATATAACTATACGGTACGGTGTCATGTTGTGCGGTGTAAAATGTTATATGTATTTCGTTTCTGACAGTACCAATATAAGAATCCATAAGTCTGTTTTGCTTCTCTATGTAAAATAACAGACATGGAAACGCTGGAAGCGACGTGCATTTTAGAAATACCCTTCTATGGATCATGCAGAACAAACGGAAAGGAATTGTGTAAAGAAGAATTTAAAAGGACCAACAGGACTGCTTATCACTGCAACTGTGTAGATATGATACCTGTAGGATCTCATTCCTGCACTTGCAAATATCATTGCTAAGTTCTAATATAGCTTCATAGCAACAACTGAGCACTCTTTTTGTGTTCAAATATGTCTCTGCCGTAAAAGAAAACATTGCACTAATACAAGGCCGGTCCTTAATCATAAACAAAAAAATGAGGACCTAGGTTTCTTCTTCGTGAAGTTATTCATATCGTTTTCAACTTTAGAAGCCAATGTTAATTAATAACTATATATTAGTAGTCTAAAATATATTAAATTCTCTGTTATTTTATTTGTATAAAGAAAAAATACTCCTATTTGTAAAGTAATAAAAATAATTAATTAATTTAAAATTATTTGTATCGTTTTTCAAAAACTGACATACAGAACCGTGTAATATTAATGAAAAAATAAACTGTTAAATATGTTTCCCTATAAAATGAATAATTTAAGGTATACAATTTGTAAGAAATACAATTTTTACAACTTACTACTAAGTTGACCAGCTAACAAACACGGTGCTAATGAATGCCATAATTGTTCCGAATGATACGTCCATAATACAAAGTATCCCAATAAGCAGAGTATTCAGACCAGACATATATATATATATATTGCATTATCGTAAGTAATCTGGAGATACACAGTTAAATCTGGATATCGTATTGACCATAAAACACTAAAAAGGTGAAGTTTTGAAAGGCTGGTTGGCCACTTCAAGCCCAGGCGTGGCAACTCAATTATACCTTCGACTTGAGGCATTTTTTGGGCAAATTGGAACGGATTGCGATCTTGTTGCGGACAAATTTATGAAGCATAAGGAAAATAAGGATTATTCGTTTTGTACCCGTAGGAAGCTGCGATGCGTTATGTGTCTAAATATTTTTCGTTTGACTGCCGTACCTTCTTGTGGTCAAACGATTCGGTCGACCATAGTAATTTACGGTAAAAAATTTTAAACGTCATGGAATTGTACCGTTTACGATAAAAGAATTGCGATATAAACTGCAGCGACAATTTGCCCTGATAAAACAAACAACAATACGGCAACATCTAACCGAATATCACTGCCGTAAACGATGCGGCAGACAAACGAACAACGCAATACAATATCCAAAATAACCATCACTATAATGTTCGGCTCTCTCTCAAGTGTTAAATCTTTTAATACAATGTTAGAGGTTGAATACAAAGTGGAAAGCTCACGTTTAAAGATTGAAATATTTATTCATTTCATCTGTAGTTATGTGCTTATTACTACAAGAAATCGTTAAGTTGACATTTTCAATTGAACATATCTTTTGACATAGTGTATTTTGCCCGCGGATGATTGAAATATCTATCTATATATCTTTATAGATGTAAAGTGTAGTCTCTTCAAAAAGCTTAGGCTTGGATGTGTAAGCGCTAACGAGTGGATAGGATATATGACTTAAAATATTATCAAATATAAACTAGATAATTTACCCACATGTAAAAACCGAGTTTTAGGATTGTTCAACTCTCATTCAAATTATAAAAAAAATTCTCTTATTTTTCAGATTCAAACATTATAAAGGAATCCCTCCACTATTTATAATATTGTTGTCACTGATTTCTGGATACGGAACTAAATGTGTATCTGGCGGTATATATAACATTATAAAAAAACTGCCAAAATTCCACTGTGTTTTGCGATCACGTACGTGGTCGCAAAATTTGCGACCACATTTATCAGAGTTTACGATCAATTTACGACTACGGAGCAGTAGTCGCAAATTGATATCAAATTTGAGAATAAAACACAATAGTCGCATATTGGTCGCAATATGCAACTATTTTGTGACTAATATGCGACTAATGTGCGACCGGTGTTGACAGTCACTAATCCGTCACAAATTGACGACTGATTAGCAACTGCGTGTGGTAGAAGCACTTGTTGGTCGTATATTGATCGTAAAATATATGACTAATTTGCGATCACGGTTGGAGTGGCTGTTCAGTAACAAAGTGGTGGCAAAGTCACAACACAAAAAAATGTAGACATGGTAGGTATACCGACTTTTAAGCGACTACACTATTGTGCACGCAAAGTAGTGGTAAAATAGTGGCAAAATAATGACAAAGTAGTAGCAAAATCTTATATATATATATATATATATATATATATATATGTCCCTATGTCCCAGTCTCTCATTTGTAGAATCAAAAGGAAAAAAAAACTTCAAACATGTGGAGAAATTATAATAATTCGAGAGATTGGATGTACAAAAGGATTGATAATCAAACAAAAAATACATCGGCGGAATTTGTACAAGGCATGGAGCAGTTCATGAATTTTACAAATAGTCAACCAATACATCAAAGTAGCGGAGGTAAGTTTTTTCCGTCCTTGTATTAATTGTAAAAATGATACATTTCTTTCAGTACGAAAAATATGAAATCATCTATATAGTCAAGGATTTATTCCAAATTATTATATTTGGTATAAACATGGAGAAGAGCTGAATGTTCAGTTTGGGATGAGTAGTCGGGGTGATGTCCAAAGAAATCAGGGAGGTACATGTGGTACTAGTGAAGAAACAGTTGGGACATCCGGTAATAGATATGTTGAAATGGTGACAGATGTATTTTGTGAGACTACGACTGATGAGTACTATAATCAGAACAAGGAAGAATATAATAATGTAGAAGAACCAAATTTAAAAGTACAAATTTTTTACAATATGTTGGAAGCTGCGAAAAATCCATTGTATGATGGTTGTCATGAAGGACACTCACAATTATCTTTACTTGCTCGCTTCATGAAAATTAACTTTGATTTTAATCTACCAGAAAAATGCATAGATTCTTGGGCGGAGTTGTTTACAGAATATTTGTCTGAAGAGAATCACGCAACGGGTTCATATTATGAAATCAAAAAACCGATGCCAAATCTAGGGCTCCCATTTTATACAATTGATGTGTGTGTTCACAATTGTATGATATTTTGGAAAGAAGATGAGAAATGGGAAAATGCAAATTTTGCGATTTCTCCCGATATAAGCCAAGCGAGGACGAGAATAGCTTTCAGTCGTATGTGGTATTTACCTAAAGGTGACAGACTTAAGAGAATGTATCAAAACGAGAAACCGTAGAGGCAATGAAGTGGCACGCAGAACATGAAGCAGAAGATAGAGAAATAAGTAATCCATCTGATGCTGCGGAGTGGAAAAATTTTCAATATCTACATTCAAGATTTGCTGCTGAATCTCAATACAATTATCTTGGTTTATGTACTGATGGGTTCAATCCATTTGGGTTGTCTAGAAATCATTCATTATGGCCGGTGATTATCACTCCATATAAATTTTCACTGAATATGTGTATGAAGAAAGAATATTTGTTTCTAATAATTCTGAATTCGGGGCGAAATCATCCGCGCCCTAGTCTGGATATATTCCTCCGATCTTTGATTGATGAGTTGAAAGAATTGTGTTCTAAGGGAGTTGATGAATATGATGTATCGTTGAATCAAAATTTTATTCTAAAAGTCTTGTTACTGTGGACAATAAGCGATTTTCCAACTTATACAATGTTGTCAGGGTGGACAACGCATGGTAGACTGTCTTTTCCTATTTGTATGGATGATACGAAGGCATTTCAATTAGTAGATGGAGAAAGACGTGTTGGTTTGATTATTACACAAGGTTTCTTCCTAAGGGTCTTCTGTTATGGAAAAATAAAACAATTTTTTAAAAGGGGAAGCACGCTTTGATTGACTATCCTCAACAATCATTAACAGGCGAACAAGTTTTATACGATCTTCTGCGGAGGAAACAGTCATGAAAGTAAAGAAGAAGATTATGGAAGTTGGCATTTTGGCACAAAAAAGCATATTTTGGGAGTTGCCGTACTGGATGGATCTTAATCTTCAACATAATCTTGATATGATGCATATAGAGAAGAATTTATTCGATAACATCATTAATACTGTTATGAATGTCAAGAATAAATCAAAAGATACAGTTAATTCAAGGTTGGATATTGTGAAGTTTTGCTCTCGAAAAGAGTTGCACGTGGATGGTCGGGGTAATGCTTCATTCCCTATATTTCGATTGACACAAAAAGCCAAAAAACGCTTATTGGAATGTATCAAAAATGATATCAAATTTCTGGATGGCTACGAGGCAGATTTAGCAAATTGTGTGGATATGGATGAATTGAAGTTCTCAGGCATGAAAAGTCATGACTGCCATGTTTTTATGGAAAAGCTTCTCCGTTTTATATTTGCAGAACTTTTACCACAAAACGTTCATCTAACATTATCATGAATATACTATTAAACATATTTTATATTTTAAGTACGTAAAATAATAATAATAGCATGTACTAATTAATACTAGATTGTAATGTAGGGTTTAGAAGATTTTTCCAAGATGTATGCTCCAGATCATTGCAACAAAGCCGTGTCCGAATTATGAAGGAAAACATAGTCATAATTTTATGCAATTTGGAGAAGATCTTTCCACTTGCATTTTTCGACGTCATGGAGCACCTACCTATACATCTGCCATAAGAAGCTGAATTGGATGGACCTGTGCAATATAGGTGGATGTATTCATTTGAAAGGTTTTCTAAAAAAACTTAAAAGCAAGGCGAAGAACAAACGATATGTTGTATGGTCGATTGTTGAATCATATGTGAATGATGAGATATCTTACTTCTCGGAGCATTACTTTACTGCCCAGATACGCACCAAAAACAGGTATGTAGTAACCATAAATTGTTGTGTTAATTAATTATTTATTTTATTTGTAAGGATAATTAATTAAATTGTCGTGGTGAGTATCGTGTATAATATATATATATATATCAACAGAGGTATAATAGATTCGATGAAGGTGACGTCCCTGTATATCCAGATCCCGGAGTGCCAGATATATTTACTCACATGGGTCGGCCAAGTGGTAAATGTAAAGAAATATGGCTCTCCAAAAAAGAATACAAACATTCACATGCATATGTTTTGCGGAATTATGAATATTTTTGACCACTAAAGAGGTAAATACTATGAAAACAATTTCATTTATTACATTACAATTTCATTGTAATCAAGAAATATATATATATATATATATATATATATATATATTAGTTTTCCATATTTATTTATTACATTACAATTTTATTGTAATCAAGAAATATATATATATATATATATATATATATATATATATATATATATTAGTTTTTCATATTTAATTTTGTAACATGTTTGAAGATCACATTCGTTGTACGTATCCATATCTTTCGAAAGATGACATTTCATCGAAAAGAAAGAAAGAGTTCCACATATGGGTTTGAGATGATGTATGTTTAATTAATTCACATGTATATATATTATATTAATTTTTTAAATTTTGAAATAGTAATTACTTTTATATAGATATGATCATAGGTCAATGCATGCACTTCAACAAATCCACGCGTCTTTCCGATATGGGCTTAAGAATTAGTTCAAGGGCGGATGAATAAATCGTCAACTTGGACACCCTATTTTACAAGAGGTTATATGTTCCACACAAAGAAACATGGACATAGAAGAAAGACATGTAACTACGACCTTTGTGTCAAGGGAGAAAATTACTCAGATGCATCTGATGAAGCTGATTTCTATGAAATTTTAACAGATATCATTCAACTTAAGTATATTGGACTCCTAAATTTGAAGATCACGCTTTTTAAATATGAGTGGTACGATCCTACGTTTTCAAAAGAAGCTCGAAAGTCGGAAAATTGCGTCGTTGATGTCTTATCATCAGGAAAATACTACAAATACAAACTATTTATTCTAGGTACGTATGTAAATAATTAACTATAAATATATGTTAATTTATATATATTACGTACATAAAATTCTATAAATTAATTTGGTTATATATAACTAATTTAAATTTCATTAACTATGATGTACCATCCTCTCAAGTAGATCAAATTTGTTATATTCCTTATCTGCACACCAAATTATCATCAAAACAAACATGGCTCAGTGTTCTGAAAGTTAATTCCTAGATCTAATGTTTTGGGGAAATACAAAAACAAATATGAGATTGACTTTTTGCAACAAGTAAATGATGAAAAAGTAACGGTGGTTGAAGAGATAAAAGTGGATCGTTTGGTTGATAGAGTTAATCATACCGAAGAAATTGATTTCGATGTCGCAGATGCCGAACTAGAAGATGAATTTTAGTGTAATATTTCATCTTCAGATGATGATGAGGACGAAAAGATGTAATATATTTGACTTTTTATGTATTTTTACATTTGATCCTTATATATTTTTGTAAAATGTTGTTGTTTCTAATTGAAGTTTTTTCTATAGCTCATAGTGATGTTATCAATCTTATATAATTCATAGTATTCACAAAATTATATAATTTAGGTTTCAGGGCATTAATTGTGACCACTTTGCCACCACATTGCCACTACATTGGGAATGTGGTGGCAAATTGTTCAAAAAACTAAATTGTGGTCGCAAATCAGTCGCACATTTGCGACCAATTTGCGATACGGTTTCAAAATTTCTACTATGGTCACAAAATAGCGACCACTCTGCGACTACATAGGGTAAATTTATATTTTCCCTATATATTTTCATATTTACAACTTATTTTTGCATTATTATTTAAATACTAACCATTATAGGTGGCCAAATATAAACAAAATCATATTTGTGTTGATGTAAATGTTAGAAACATTTGAAGTGTATATAAGAGGTATAAAGTTAAGGAAATGTGTTAAGTGTTTTAGGTAAATGATATGTAAATTTGGTAAATTTGTATAATATTGTTGTTTACTTAGTAATTGAAATTTGTACAACTCATAATGATGTTATCAATCTTATATAATTCATAGTATTCAACAAAATCATATAATTTAGGGTTTATGGTATTATTTACGTCCCATTTGCCACCACATTGCCACTACATTGGGAATGTGGTGACAAATTGGTCACAACAATAACCCATGGTCGCAAATTAGTCGCACATTTGCGACCAATTTGCGACCACGGGTTCAAAATTTCTACTATGGTCACAAAATAACGACTGATTTATGACTACATAGGGTAAATTTAAATTTTCCCTATGTCTCTTTCATATTTATAACTTATTTTTGCATTTGTAGGTAAATACTAACATTTATAGGTAGCCCAATATAAACAAAATCATATTTGTGTTGATGTAAATGTCAAAATCATAGGTGGCCCAATATAAACATTTGAACTGTATACTAACAGAAAATTTTCATCTCCTCCATTTAATGGTAGTTGCAAATCAGTCACAAATTTCTGACTGATTTGTGACTACGGTTTAAAACATTGAATTTAAATATGTGGTCTTAAATCAGCGTAAATTTGCAATTGATTTGCGACCACCTGTGCATTCGATGGGAGATGAAAATTTTTGAGAATTTTTGATTCCTACCAAATTAATTGTGGTCGTAAATCAGTCGCAAATTTGCGATTGATTTGCGACCACATATTTAATTTTGCATTTTGTCACAGATTTGCGACTTCATGTGTGATTGCAAATTTTTTTATAAATACGCGACTGTTTTCCCTCATTTTCACACTTCACACAGTCCTCCAACTTTCACCAAATTCTCTCAAACACTTCAACCAAATTCCTATTAAAAAAAAACCAATACCCAATGACAAGTATCGGTAGGTCGATGAGAGGTCGTGCAATACAACAAATCCCATCATCTTGTGGCCGTGGTAACTCTTCGATCTTCTCAAACCCCTCACCCGACGCTTAAAGAAAGGCATCCCACCTACCACCTCAATACACCTTTACTGCACATACATTTCCTGAAACCAAACCATCTAATCGATTTCAGGAATCGGAAGAGAATGAAGAGGAAGAGGTTCTACCGTCTGAAATGAAAATGGAAAAACAAACTATCACGTTAGATAGTTTGTTACAAACCCCAAGGCGGAACCAGTACTTGACAATGTTGTCTGCAGTGCTGACACCAAACACGACTTAGTAAGAGTTGTGAATTTTTTTATATTTTAATTTATCTAATTAAAATTAATTATTAAAAATTTATTAAAGTTTATTTGAAATTTAAAACCTTTAATATATTAAAAATATTAGGTTTGACCGGGATAAAAGGGCAATAACCCATGAAATTTCAAAAATTTTGAAAAATAATTTTGACGGACCCTACTACAGTTGGACAGTCGTACCAGCTGAATGACAAGAAAAATACTTCATCGAATTTTGGTAAATATATATATATATATATATATATATATATATATATATATATATATTTTAAAATTTATTTAATTAAATTTAATAATTACTAAAATTAATTATATATTTTAAATTTCCACGAAATCTTACACGTGGGATCCTATGATCACCTCGGTGGTACGGAAGGAGTTTGACTTTGTCTGTGTTAGATGGATGAAAGAGATGGTGAGCACGGTTTATATAACCGGTAAACGTCCAAGGTGGATTTCCCCTAGTATGTGCAAAACAATGACAGATTATCGGGAAACAAAAACTTATAATGAGAGGAGTAGCAAATCGTTCAATAACCGCAAATCCTCTCGGAATGGTCTTGGTCCGCACAAACATTTGTCAGGCCAAAAATCCTATATCTAGATCCAACAGGAAATGGTAAGTATTCTAAAATATTTAAATTTAAATTTATTTGTTATTTATTAATAATTTATTTTAAAATTTAGAAAATAATTTATGACGACCGGTCTCAATTGGTGAGTTCTTTATAAATACTCACACTCGGCATGATGGTTCGTATGTCGATTTGAAAGCTAAACAAATCGGTGAAGCATACAAATAAAACATCAAAGAAAAGATGGCGATCGTGGAGGTCGATGCAACTGAAACGTCCGACAGTATTACCGTCGAATTGAGCTGACCCAAGATAAGAAGAATGAGGTCTTCATTCACGTAAAAAAATTTGCAAATTTTTTTTAATTTACACTAAATTTAATATACTTATTCTAATCATTTTTTTGTAGTTCTCCATTGCGGATGACCGAGACCGTCTTTACGAACTCGGTAGCCTGAACTGCATGCACGGGTTGGACATGCGTAGTGGATTCCAATCTACTATCTCCGACTTTGTTGTGCTTCATGATCAACTCTTAGCCGCGTAGCGACAAATCGAAGAACAAAACGCACGTAATATGCGTATTGAAAAACAAAATACGCAGATGTTGGAAGCGAATCAAAGGATGCAGGAAGTACAAAAGGAAAACGAGAAAACAATTAACAATTTGGAGATGCTCGTCGGGTATTTCCAACAGACGGATCCCACTTTCGCGTCTTTTATGCGGGATAACGATGTTGCAGCTGAACCATCGAGCGCTACACCAGCATTTTCGCCATCTGATTTTTATTTTCAGCCTTCGAATAATTAGATTTTTTTTCAATTTTTTGTAATTTTAATTTTTAATAAATGTTTTTAATAATTTCTTTATATTTTATAAAATAATTAATTAATATAAATTATTTATTATTTAATTATAATAATATTTATAATTACAAAAATTATTTAAATAAAATATTTTAAAAATAATATTTATTATTAATTACTAATTATAATTAAAATTTTAAAATTAATAATTAATTCAAATATTTTGAAATTAAAATTAAAATTTATTATTTTAAAATTAAAATAATAATTTTTAATTTTATTTTCAAAATATTTTAATAATTTTTTAAAACTAATTCGGGTGCATTCGCAAATTCACAAATGAATCCCACATATTTGTGACCAATTTGCGACTACATCTATTTTTTCCGAAAATTACATGTAGTCGCGAATCAGTTACAAATATTTTGAACTAATTGGCGACTATAGATACAATGTAGTCACAAATTAATCACAAATATTTGTGACTGATTTGTGACCATAGTGAAAGACGTGGTCGCAAATCAGTCACAAAATTTTGTGACTGATTTGCGACTACATTGGATCGGTCACAAAATTTTGTGATTGATTTGCGACTATCTTTTTTGCAACCATTGATGTAGTGGCTTTTGTGACTGATTTGCGACCACATTGGATCAATCACAAAATTTTGTGATTGATTTGCGACTATCTTTTTTGCAACCATTGATGTAGTGGCAAAATGGTCACAAAATTTGTTACTACAAACTAGTCACAAAATAGTCACAAATACGGAGACCAATATTTGGTCGCAAATCAGTCGCAAAATGTACCAATGTTATTGTGGTCACAAATCACTCGCTAAAATACGACTAATTTGCGATCACAAAAATTTGCGATGAATCTTTTGTAATCACTGTTTATGGTCGCAAAGTAGTCGCAGATTCCAGTTTTACGACCACCTTGCGACCACATACGTAATCGCAAAAGCCTTGTTTTCTTGTACTGTAAACCGCAATTAATCCTCGACAGTTACAATAATTAATTCACTTTTGGCTAATGGACTGGATTTTCTATTCCCGGGCTGAAGCTGGGTGTTTGGCCTCGAGCATTTCTCAGTCCATCTTTGTTCCGGATCCTAAAGTTCAATTTGGTGCCAACAATCTGTCCTCCAAATTTTTTGAAAAAATTCTGAAAACTTAAAATTTCGATTTAATGACTTTCCGTATCTAAAGATCTTGTCTCTTTTTTTTTCAAATCTGCATTGGTGTCAATTTTCGTTATTTTCTTTTGTATATTTACCTAGGGCTTTACCTCTTGATCCCTTTACATATTGCTTTAGAGCTTTCATTCTCAAGGTAAACTTCTCCAACTTCTTCTCTAAAGAAACTCTCAAGCTTTGATTGTTATTTCTTTTCTTTTTTTTTGTGTCGGCGTTCCTTCGCCGGATTTTTCTCCGTAGCACGACCTTCCCGGTCGACTTTCCGAGCACCACGCTACCGATCTCGTCGCATGCCTCTCGGCCCGGGCTCACCCACGTGCACGTGTTCCTCGCTCAAACTCCCCGGGTTCACGCATGCCTTCTGCGTGATCTCTAGCCCGAGCTTGTCGGGCTCCCGTGAGTTGCCTCCCCCATGCTGCCCCCACTCCGTGCATGCCTCCCACGAGTGGCTTCCGCGTGTTGCGGGCCAGCTTGTGCGTGTTGCGGGCCATTTGGCTTCTCGTATACCTATCGGTCATAACTCCTCGAGTTCACACGTGCCTTCCGTGTGCTTCCTGGCCCAAGCTATCTGGCTCCCGGGTGATGCCGGTTCTTTAGCCCAAGTTTTTCTTAGCCAAGCTCCAAGATATCACATGCCTCCCGCTTGCCTCCCGTGTACCTCTCGACCGAGCTCCTTGCGCCTCCTGTTTGTGGCCCTTTGGAGCTTGCGGGCTCCCGCGTGCTGCCGCTTTTCCTGGCCCTAGTTTTTTTAGCCAAACTCCGAGACCCGCATGCCTCTTGGTCCGAGCTCCCTGAGACCATGCATGCCTCCTGTGAGCTGCTTCGTACATGCTGCCCGAGTCCGCGTGTGCCTCCTGCGAGCTGCCTCCTGAGTGTTTCCCTAGTCTGCACGTGCCTCCCACGAGCTTTCTGGGCTCACGCGTATTCCAGTGCTTCTGGCCCGAGTTTTTTCCAAGCCTGAGCTCCGAGATCCTATGGGTTTGATTGTGCTGCCAAAGTTCTCACGTACCCCTCGGCCCGAGCTCTCGGGGCTCACGTGTGTCCTTCCTGGCCCAAGCTCTCCAGGGCCACGTGTGCTTCCCGGTCGGGCCTTCGCGTGTGCGTACTTCGTTCGCAGGCTTCTGCTTGTCTTGCTATCTTGTTTCATTTTTACTTTGAAATGGCGCTACGGAACCAATTTGGTTCTCACTTGAAATCATTTAGTTCAAACTCCAGTATTCGCGATCTTCAAGAGTCTAGCATGACTGCCCAGTCGGTTGAAATCGTTGTCCCATCTTCAACCGATTCCCCCAAATTCCCTCCTCTTGGGTATTGTTTTGTGCGTACGAGATCTACTTCTGGGCATGTGAGTTATACTTCCCACTTCCTGAAATTCTTGTTCATCTAATGCACGATTGGACTCACACGTCCACAATTATGCTCCAACTTTATTCAGACCGTGATCGGACTACAAACAATTGCTGAGGGCAGGGGTTTTCTCTCAATGTACCCGTTATTTCCTGGCTATGCACCGTTTTTGGGGTACCTTTTATTTAGCTCCCAACCGATTCCGTGGAATACTCTCCGGCCTTCCCAATAAAGACGAGAAGTGGAGGAGTTCGTGTTTCTATTTTTCCATAACTGAGGCTATGTATGGTAACTTTTATTTTTTGGCCACAACTAGCTGGTCGCAACGATCCAGTAGAGCTGTATTTTCCTACCTTGTTGGTACTTTTTTGTGATGATGTTGTTTGCTTTTTGTAGGTCCGCTAAATAGAGCTCCGGCAAGTGACGATATAGAGACGCTTGTTATTATTCTGCGGGAGGGCTCTACGCATTGGAGTTTTTTTCACAGATGCGTATTCATAATTCCTCACTCCGAGTTCGTGATCAAGACTTCTGCATGGTTCGGGGTTTCGACCTTCCTCACGCTATTGACTCAGGTTTGTCCTTATGCGTTGTTATTTTCCGCATGTGTTCCGTATTGCCTCGTAACAACTTTATTTTGCTATAGATATTCTCCCCGACCCCTTGTCGCCTACGATGTCCAGCCTTGGTTACCATGCTGAACGAAAGGCGCAACGAGTTGCTGAGAAGGTCATCGCGAAGGAAGTTGGCGAGGGCTCTCAGCCTTAATTCCTGCTCTGTTGATTCTCAAGGCCAACCTCCCGCTTCCTCTCATCATTCTATTGTTGCAGCTCTCCCGCGTTTGATGGTGGTGATCTCTCCTAGGAGGTCATCACTGTTGGTTCTGCCTCGGTGTGTGCCTCCAATCAGCCTCCCTCCAATCAAACCAAGCAAGTAATCGTAGTCGAGGAGAGCTCTCAAGTTCTACCTGTTGGTGATGAGGTCGCGGGTTCCTGTTGCAATAAGCAAAAACAATGTGCTTCTGATCGTTTAAAGACCGGAATGGTTCCAAAAGGTTGAAATTCTATTTCAGTTTTGAGTACAATTTCCGATATCAACATTGTTCAAGACTCCAATGCCACAGCCTCTCTCGCTCAATAGTTCAGGAAAGCAGGATGTAAGCTTCCTCCATTTGATGAGCTTAGCAAGGAACATAAAGAGAACTACCTCATTTTCCCGAAGCCTGTTGGAGACGTAAGTTTATCTTTATGAATTTTTCTTCGATCAAGGTATGCCTTTCATTTTGGCAGTTCATCGCGTAGTACAATCGTTCTATGGAGTCATATGAGAAACGATTGCACTCTCTCTCTCTGGGACCGCATGATCAAGTCGCTAGATTCAAGTCCACTAACAAGACTCTTGCCCGTTTGAGACGTGTCGAGATCGAGTGTAGGGATGCGGAGATTTCATGCAACGATTATGAGAAGAAATTTTTGGGGCCCTTAACCGGAACTTCTAGCTTTTCAACCAGAACATTCAGCTCACTGTGCAGCTCAAGGATCTCAGCCTCAAGCACGATTCTCATGTCAAAACCCATGACCAAGATATGAAACAGGCCGCTCGCGTTGCTTGGTCTGAATTTTATGGTGGGGTAAAGGCTCATTTGTCCCAACTCAAAGCGTATTTTTCAGGGGTGAAGAAATCTCAGAATTTACTAATCCGTGCCGCGGAGACCAGAGCAAACTCAGAACTTCTCAAAGAGATTGTTAAGGGTGAGGTGGAGGACTTAAAGGCAGAGTTCAACGCTACTGCTCGGGATAAAGAGGTCGCTGCACGCGAGCTACTTGAAGCTGAGGCCACGCTTTCGGAAGTTGACTTGTCTCGCCTAGAATTCCTAACGCTAAGATCTCCTGACCTTGTTCCGGTCCTAGGGTCTATAATTCCAGAGTCGGCTTCTCTTGATCCTCCGCTTGATGAGTTTGAGTCGAACCTCGATACTATCCACATCTCTACTCCTACCGACATCACCGGTAGTTGATCGATCTATTGATGAGTTTCTTTACTGTTGTTGCGGTTGTTTTATTTTTACCTTGCTATGGCATTTTAGTATTTTCTGCTACAAATATTGATGTTCGTTTCTGAACTGAAATTTGTTGGGTTTTTTTTTTTACTAAACGAAATATTTATCATTTATTAAATGGTTATGTATTCGTGTTTTAAATGAGAAATTGCTTGCTTTGTTTATCCCGTACTTAGGATCCAAGGTTCTTGCGCAGAGCTATGTTGGTTATCTTAATTGCACGAAGTATTTATCGGTTATTTTATGGCTACGTGATGGGGACATCAGATCGTATGGCAGGCCAGGAGACCAGATTGGCCGACCAGAGAGCTTGCCCGAGACAGCCGGGCCGTTTGGCGCGCCTGCCGGCCCAAGCGATACCGCCGGGCCTACGACCAGCCGGGCCGGACCGATCAACCTTTCTGGCGGAGAGGCCCAAACCTCCGGTCCAACTGGCGGTGATGTGTATGACACTGCCGGCCCAATTGGTGACGCCGCCGGCTTTGGGATCAACCTGGCCGGCTCCAAGGACAATAAGGCCAGTACCTCGCACAGTCCAGCCGGTACAGCCGATCCAGCCGATTGCACCACCATTTCAACATCTACACAAAGAGACTCGAACCAGATAAGCTACCAGCTTCAAGACATGCATCTAGATGAAGTTTCTACACCAGTGGTGCCACCAGGAGCAATGAAAAGGAGCAGATCAAGGGCGCTCTTCCACAAGTTCAGTTTGTGGGTCGACAAGCTCCTAGAGGATGATCGACAAAGAGCATTGGGCCAAGAGTGCAAGGAAGAGTCCAAAGGCTTCTCAACAATACAAAGGACTTCAGAGACTTGGGCTTTAGTGGCAAGAGAGGTCAGAGCCCAAGGATTCATAACCCTACTCGAAGTCGAAGACTAGGTGCTAGGCGCGTGCATGTCACAAGGTCGGCCACCTTCCATTTCTAGACCGATAGGTAAGAATGGTAAGTTTTCAAATTATATACTTGCCTTTTTTGTTTTGCAGGGTAGGATTTAGAATGTTTACATTTTGAGTCAAAGACAATTTAGGTAGAAGTCCTTTTAGGTTATTCACTTTTGTAATTTTTCCTTTTGTGCACTTTTGTAAGTTTTCCATTTTTCTTTATTGAGTCGACCCTAGAAGGTCAAGCTACCGAGCATATTAATAAGTCCCCTTCAGCATTGTAGTTTGACAACCTTTTTCTGATATTAATAAAGATCGAAATTTCTTTCTACAAGTTTTTCTCTCAAGAGACTTGTGCGCTTAGAACCTAGTCGAGACCAGCCTCCTAGCTCTTAGTTTGTGATTTATCACGAGGTTCATCACCCCTCGTGTGGTTCACTTCACCCTTCCATCCATTACCAAACAGAAAACCCCCATCCAGAAGTCTAAGGTTGAGTTTCTCACCTAATCTTCTCCAAACAGCCCACGCGCGTACAGCCTTGATCCGAGACTTGTATCATTTTGGTATCAGAGCTTAAAGCTCCTAAAACCAGTTTGTTTCTATCCTTTACTTAGTCTTGTTTCCAGTTCTTTCATTAATTTAAGTTTCATTCAAAGAAAATAAAAAAATAACATCTAAGTTCAATCCGAGTGCATCTAGCTCCTACGTGCATCACTAGGGTTTAGATTCATTCTTGCATTGTAATTTTCGTCTTTCCTTTTTGTTAAAAGCATATTTCCATTCCTCGTTAAGTTAAATTAAAAAGCAAAACAAAAAATAGAAAAATACCAGAAGAAAATCGACCAAAAAAAACTAGCATTAATTATTAAAAAGTTTCCATTTTTTTGTTTTTCCTTTTCCTAGAATTTTCCTTTTCATTTTTTCCTTTTTGCATCTTCTATTTAAACTATAAAAGAAATCCTCCTAATTGATTTTAGGAGCAGAATAACTTATTTTTCTTTTGTAGCACGCAATGGCAGAAGGAAATCAGGATGCAACCGAGGCCATGATGGCCATGTTCACCACCCTCCAAACACAACTCGCATCAATCGGCGAGACGTTGGAGCGCGTGGAGAGGCCGGTGAGATTCCAGGCCATAAGGCACATGAGGACTGACCAAGGCCCTGCTGAGGGTCTTGATCATCCTAGGACACGGCTCGAACAAGAGGAGCCCCAGCCGGTTGGAGATGAAGACGCACAGCCTCACGGCTATCACCCTAGGCCGAGAGGACCTCCAGGGCAACCAGAAGCAGAAGGTGATGGCTTAGAGCCCTATGGTCATCACCAGAAACCAAGAATGCCCCCTAGACATCATGAGGATGGAGATGATTACGCCTACAACCGGGTAAACAATCATGATGTGAAATTAATACCGCCTAGTTTTGCAGGAAAAGTAGACCCCGAGACCTATCTAGATTGGGAGAGGAGGATGGACGACATCTTCGATCATTACAACCAACCAGGCCATAGGAGAGTCTCGATGGCAGTAGCACAACTCACAGATAATGCCCTCATCTGGTGGGATCATGAGGCTTCTGACTGAAAGAGGAGGAGGTTGAGACCCGTAGATTCTTGGGTCGACATGAAAGACCTCATGAGGCAAAGGTTTGTTCCATCCTATTTCCATAGGAATTTGCAACGACGTTTTCGTACTCTTAAGCAGGGCACCAGATCAGTAGAGGAGTACTACGAAGAGTTTGAGAGGCTAAAGAACAGGCTAGAGCTCAATGACGATGAAGAGGCATTGATGGCGCAATTCTTGGATGGACTTCAAGAGAGAATCAGCCGCAAGGTGGAGAGACAAATCTACAATGACTTTAAAGACTTGTTCCACCTATCTGTCCAGGCCGAGCAGCACATCAGGCGTAAGAGCCAAGACATCCGCAGCAAGCCTAAGACGCCTTGGGCACCAAGCAATATCCCCAAGCCCGTAGACAAAGGCAAGAGCATAGAGATCGAGTCACGGTTCAAGAGCAACCCTCCTGAGCAAACCCGTGACCAGAGGGAGCCTAGTAAGTCTTCTAACATTCAGTGTGGGCAGATACCAAGACCAGGTAGTTTGCGATGTAGTACCAATGCAAGCTGGCCATCTTCTGCTAGGAAGGTGATACAAGCCTCGATTCAAGGCTTGGATGCGCGTGGGCTGTTTGTAGAAGATTAGGTGAGAAACTCAACCTTAGGCTTCTGGATAGGGGTTTTCTGGTTGGTATTCGATGGAAGGGTGAAGTGAACCACACGAGGGGTGATGAACCTCGTGATAAATCACAAACTTAGAGCTAGGAGGGCTGGTCTCAACTAGGGTTCTAAGCGCACAAGATTCTTAGAGAGAAAACTTGTAGGGAAAAAGTTCTACTTTATTAATAATCAAAAAGGTTGTCGAACTACATGCTGGAAGGAGCCTTATTAATATGCTCGACAGCTTGACCTTCTAGGGTCGACACAAATAAAGAAAAAATGGAAAGTTTACAAAAGTGCACAAAAGGAAAAGATACAAAAGTGCATAATCGAAAAAAGGACCTATTCCTAAAATGTCTTTGACTCAAAAATGTAAACAACTAGATCCTACCCTGCAAAACAGAAAGAGGCAAATATATTCGAATGTAAACTTACCTTATCTTACCTCATGGCCAAGAAATGGAAAGTGGCCGTCCTTGTGGCATGCACGCGCCTTGCTCCTAGTCTTCGACTTGGAGTAGGGTTAAATATCTTTGGGCCCTGACCTCTCTTGCCACTAAAGCCCAAGTCTCTGATGTTCCTTGTGTTGTTGAGAAGCCTTTGGACTCTAATTTGCTCTTCTGGCCCATTGTCCTTAGCTGCTCTTCCTCTAGAAGCTTGTCGACCCATAAGCTGAATTTGTGGAAGAGTGCTCTTGATCTGCTTCTTGTCATTGCTCCTGGAGGTACCACTGGTGTAGATACTTCCTCTAAGTGCATGTCCTGGAGCTGGTAGCTCATTTGGTCCGAGTCCTCTTGTGTAGAAGTGGAAGTGTGCGTGTACTCGGCTGGATGGCCTGTACCGGCTGGATTGTGTGCGGTACTGGCCGGAATGACTTCAGGACCGGCCAAGTTGATCCCGGAGTCGGCGGTGTCATCAGGGGGACCGGCGGTGTCATTCACGTCCCCACCAAGTGTGCCGGAAGCTTGGGCCTCTCCGCCGGCGATGTTGACCGGTCTGGTCCTATAGGTCGAGGGTCCGGCGGTACTGTCTGGTCCGGCAGGCGCGCCAGATGGTCCTGCTGTCTCGGGCAAGCTTCCTGGTCGGCCAGTCTGGTCTCCTGGCTGGATGTACGACCTGATGTCCTCATCATTCCCTCCCTCTTCAGTAGGTTTTGTCCTCAAAACTGGATCATCTGCATGGAAAGGGGCTAAGTCAGTAACATTGAACGTATTGGACACATTAAACTCACCTGGCAGCTCGATCCGGTAGGCGTTGTTGTTGATCCTCTCGAGCACTCTGAATGGTCCATCTCCTCTTGGTGCTAGCTTGGAACTCCTTACGTTTGGGAACCTCTCCTGCCGTAGGTGTAGCCACACCCAATCGCCTGGTTGAAAGATCACCTCCTTTCTTCCTTTGTTGGCATGAGTCACGTACTGTCCGGTCCTCTTCTCCAAGTTTTCTGCTACCTTCTGGTGTAACCTCCTTATGAACTCTGCTTTGGATGCTCCGTTGAGGTTGGTCATCTCAGCTGGTGGCAGTGGTGTTTGCTCCAATGGGGTGAGAGGGTTGAAGCCGTATACCACTTCAAATGGTGTCTTCTTGGTTGCTGAGTGCACGGCTCGGTTGTAGGCGAACTCAATGAATGGCAGGCACTCCACCCAAGTCTTTAGGTTCTTCCCTAGTGTTGTTCTGAGAAGAGTTGATAGTGTCCTGTTGACAACTTCAGTTTGGCCATCGGTTTGAGGATGGCAAGTGGTTGAGAAGAGTAGCTTCGTGCCTAGCTTTCTCCAAAGGGTCCTCCAGAAATGGCTGAGGAACTTGGTGTCCCTGTCTGATACGATGGTCCTTGGCACTCCATGAAGCCGTACTATCTCCCTGAAGAACAGCTCAGCTGTTTGTGTGGCATCATTGACATTGGCACATGGAATGAAGTGTGCCATCTTGGAGAATCTGTCCACCACTACAAAGATTGCATCTTTGTGGTTGATCTTGGGCAGACCTAGAACAAAATCCATCGAGATGTCCACCCATGGATGTGTTGGTATGGGCAGTGGGAGATACAACCCGTGAGGTTGCACTCGGGACTTTGCCTTCTTGCAAATGCATCTTGCACAATGTGCTTCTACTGTCCTCTTGATGTGTGGCCAGTAGAAGTGCTCCTTGACCACTGCTAGAGTCTTGTCGACACCAAAGTGGCCCATGAGTCCTCCTCCATGAGCTTCTCGGATGATAAGCTCCCTTAGTGATCCTGTGGTATGCACAACCTTCTTTCTCGGAACAAGAATCCCTCATGGATGTAGAATTTGCCATGACTCCCTGTGCTGCACTCCTTGTAGCTCTCAGCAAGTTCAGGATCATCCTTGTATAGATCCTTGATGTGCTCGAATCCTAGGACCTTTGCCTCCATGGTTGATATCAAGGCAAACCTCCTTGATAGTGCATCGGCTACCACATTATCTTTGCCCTTCTTGTACTTGATGATGTACGGGAAGGTCTCTATGAACTCCATCCACCTGGCATGTCTCCTCTTGAGATTGGTTTGCCCTCTGAGGTGTTTGAGAGTCTCGTGATCAGTGTGGATCACAAACTCCTTGGACAGCAAGTAATGCTGCCAAGTCTCCAATGCTCGGACAAGGGCATAGAGCTCCTTGTCATAAGTGGGGTAGTTCAGTGAGGCACCTCCTAGCTTCTCACTGAAGTATGCCACTGGTCTCCCTCCTTGAGTTAGCACTGCTCCTATGCCTATTCCAGAGGCATCACACTCCACTTCAAACGTCTTGTTGAAGTCGGGAAGGACTAGCACTGGTGCGTGTGTAAGGCTGTCCTTCAAGGCTTGGAATGCCTTCTCCTGAGCTTCTCCCCAGCTGAATCCCACGTTCTTCTTGACTACTGCCGTCAGTGGTGAGGCAATACTGCTGAAGTTGGGCACGAATCTCCTTAGAAGCTGGCCAGTCCGTGGAAGCCCTTACTGATGTTTCCTGTTGGCCATTCTTGTATGGCTCGAATCTTCTCCTCATCAACCTGTAGGCCCTGTGAACTCACAACAAAACCTAACACGACAAGTTTATCAGTACAAAAGATTTACTTCTTGAGATTGGCATAAAGCTCTTCTTGTCAAAGGGTTTTAAGTACCATCTCAAGATATGTGAGGTGTTCCCGGAGGCACTTACTATAAACTAATATGTCATCAAAGTAAACCACTACAAACTTACTGATGTACGCCCTAAGAACTTGGTTCATAAGGCGCATGAAGGTGCTTGGGGCTTTAGTCAAGCCAAATGGCATGATGTCCACTCGTAGAGCCCTTGCTTTGTCTTGAAAGCAGTCTTCCATTCATCACCTTCTTTCATCCTGACCTGGTGGTATCCACTCTTGAGGTCTATCTTGGGGAAGACCGTGGCTCCACTCAGCTCATCTAGCATGTCATCCAGTCGTGGTATTGGATGCCTATACTTGACTGTGATGTTGTTGATTGCTCGGCAGTCCACGCACATGCGCCAAGTCCCATCCTTCTTGGGCACTAGTAGCACTGGTACGGCACATGGACTGAGGCTCTCTGGAACATATCCTTTCTCCAGGAGCTCCTTGACTTGCTTCTCAAGCTCCTTGGACTCCTCCGGACTCATCCGGTAGGCTGGCCGGTTGGGCAGGGCTGCTCTGGGCACTAGATCAATCTGGTGCTCTATGCCACGTAAAGGAGGCAAGCCTGCTGGTATCTCCATGAGGACATCAGGTGTACATCCGATTGCCGAGCAGCAGGACCATCTGGTATGCCTGCCGGACCAGACAGTACCGCCGGACCCTCGACCTATAGGACCAGACCGGTCAACATCGCCGGTGGAGAGGCCCAAGCTTCCGGCACACTTGGTGGGGACGTGAATGACACCGCCGGTCCCCCTGATGACACCGCCGACTCCGGGATCAACTTGGCCGGTCCTGAAGTCATTCCGGCCAGTACCGCACACAATCCAGCCGGTACAGGCCATCCAGCCGAGTACACGCACACTTCCACTTCTACACAAGAGGACTCGGACCAAATGAGCTACCAGCTCCAGGACATGCACTTAGAGGAAGTCTCAACACCAGTAGTACCTCAAGGAGCAAAACAAGAAGCAGATCAAGGGTGCTCTTCCACAAATTCAGCCTATGGGTCAACAAGCTTCTAGAAGAAGATCGACTAAGGACAATGGGCCTAAAATACAAGGAAGAGTCCAGTAGCTTCTCAACAACACAAGGGACATCAGAGACTTGGGCTTTAGTGGCAAGAGAGGTCAAGGCCCAGAGATTTGTAACCCTACTCCAAGTCGAAGACTAGGAGCAAGGCGCGTGCATGCCACAAGGACGGCCACTTTCCATTTCTTGGCCATGAGGTAAGATAAGGTAAGTTTACATTCGAATATATTTGCCTCTTTCTGTTTTGCAGGGTAGGATCTAGTTGTTTACATTTTTGAGTCAAAGACATTTTAGGAATAGGTCCTTTTTTCGATTATGCACTTTTGTATCTTTTCCTTTTGTGCACTTTTGTAAACTTTCCATTTTTTCTTTATTTGTGTCGACCCTAGAAGGTCAAGCTGTCGAGCATATTAATAAGGCTCCTTCCAGCATGTAGTTCGACAACCTTTTTGATTATTAATAAAGTAGAACTTTTTCCCTACAAGTTTTCTCTCTAAGAATCTTGTGCGCTTAGAACCCTAGTTGAGACCAGCCCTCCTAGCTCTAAGTTTGTGATTTATCACGAGGTTCATCACCCCTCGTGTGGTTCACTTCACCCTTCCATCGAATACCAACCAGAAAACCCCTATCCAGAAGCCTAAGGTTGAGTTTCTCACCTAATCTTCTACAAACAGCCCACGCGCATACATCCTTGAATCAAGGCTTGTATCATTTTGGTATCAGAGCTTAAAGCTCCTAAACCAGGTTGTTTCTATCCTTTTTGCTTGTTTGTTTTGTGTTCTTGCATTAGTTTCATTCGCATTCAAGAAAAATCAAAAAAAAAATAACCTCAAACTTCAAACCGAGTGCATCTAGCCTCCTACGTGTATCACTAGGGTTTAGAATTCACTTGTTGCATTGCATACGAGTTTTCCTTTTGTTTTATTCTTATTTCCATTAGTTTTAAGTTAATTTAAAAAGAAAAGAAAAGAAAGAGAAAAGGAAAAGAAAAGAGAAAGGAAAGAGGAGATATTTCGAAATTGGACAGCTAAGCATAAGCATCTAGAAGGTTTCCTTTTTCTTGGTCGAATTTCCTTTCCTTAGGAATTTTGCCTTTTGCATTTTTTTCAAATCCCCTATAAAACGAAAACTCTCCTAATAATTTAGGAGTAACCTAATTGTCTTCTTTCTTTGTAGCATACATGGGAGAAGAGAATAGAGACGCAGCTGAAGCCATGATGGCCATGTTCACCACACTCCAAACCCAACTCGCATCCATAGGCGAAAGGTTGGAGCGCGTGGAGAGACCAGTGAGATTCCAGGCCATAAGGCACGTGAGAGCTGAGGAAGACCGTCCTGAGGGTCCTGAGTACCTTAGGACACGGCACGAACAGGAGGAACCCCAGCCAGATGGAGATGAGGACAAAATCAACTATCACCATAGGTTGAGAGGACCTCCACGGCAACAGAGGAGAAGATGATGGCTTTGAGCCATATGGTCTCACCAGAGACCAAGAATGCCTCCTAGACATCGTGAGGATGGAGATGAACACACCTACAACCGGTAATTCATCCTGATGTTAAACTAACTCCTCCAAGTTTTGCAGGAAAAGTAGACCCCGAGGCTTACCTAGATTGGGAGAGGAGAATGGATCATATCTTTGATCACTACAACGAACCAGGACCTAGGAGAGTCTCAATGGCAGTAGCAAAACTCACGGACAATGCTCTCATCTGGTGGGATCGTGAGGTATCTGACAGAAGGAGGAAGAGAATGAGGCCCGTAGACTCATGGGTCGACATGAAAGACCTCATGCGACAAAGGTATGTTCCACCTTACTTTCATAGGGATTTGCAACGACGTTTTTGTACTCTTAAGCAGGGTACCAGATCAGTAGCGGAGTACTATGAAGAGTTCGAGAGGTTGAGGAACAGATTGGAGCTCAATGATGATGAAGAAGCATTGATGGCGCAATTCTTGGATGGACTCCAAGAAAGGATCAGCTGCAAGGTGGAAAGACAAATATACAACGACTTCAAGGACTTGTTCCACCTATCTGTGCAAGCTGAACAGCACATCAAACGTAAGGGCCAAGACATCCGCAGCAAGCCTAAGACACCTTGGGCACCAAGCAACATGCCTAAGACAGGGGACAAAGGCAAAAGCGTGGAGATCGAGTCAAGGTTCAAGAGCAAGCCTCCTGAACCCACCCGTGACCAGAGAGAGCCTGGTAAGTCTTCTAACCCTCAAAGATCACGTGACATAACTTGTTTCAAGTGTAGGGGACGTGGACACATCTCAAGGAGTGCCCAAACAACCGAGTCATGCTGATTACGGAGGCAGGAGAATATGAGTCCCAAGATGAAGAGGACTATGAACCAGAAGGAGAATATGGTGACATTGAGTACCCTGATGTGGGGAAGTGCTGGTCACTAGACGTATCCTCAGTGCAATGGTGGATCCTTCAGAGACCATCCAAAGGAGAACATCTTCCACAGCCGTTGCACCATCAAGGGAAAGGTATGTAACCTCATCATAGATGGTGGTTCTTGCACTAACGTTGCTAGTGCATATATGGTTGATAAGCTAGGTCTAGAGAGGACACGGCATCCTCGACCATATAGACTGAGATGGCTTGATGACAAAGTGGAGCTCAAGATTCATGAGCAAGTCACTGTGCCATTCAGTGTGGGCAAGTACCAAGACCAGGTCGTGTGCGACGTGGTGCCCATGCAAGCTGGCCATCTTCTGCCTAGGAAGACCATGGCAGTTTGACAAGGAGACCAGGCATGATGGCAGGACCAATCTCTACACCTTCGTGCATGACAAGAGAAAGGTCAGCCTAGCTCCTCTCACACCTGCCCAAGTACATGAGCTACAACTACAAATGAGTAAGGAAAAGAAAATTGTCAAGTCTAATTTTCTTATTCAACCTAGTCATGTCCCGAGAGCTTTAGCCTCGAAGGATTTTATGTTACTAATGGTTTTCAAGGAAGTGTTGAGCATAGAACAGGGACAGGTAGAGCTACCTCATGAAGTAGCAACACACCTCAACAAATTCCAGGATGTGTTTCCAGAGGAGATACCAGCAGGCTTGCCTCCTTTACGTGGCATAGAACACCAGATTGATCTAGTGCCCCGAGCAGCCCTGCCCAACCGGCCAGCCTACCGGATGAGTCCAGAGGAGTCCAAGGAGCTTGAGAAGCAAGTCAAGGAGCTCCTGGAGAAGGGATATGTTCGAGAGAGCCTCAGTCCATGTGCTGTACCAGTGCTACTAGTGCCCAAGAAGGATGGGACTTGGCGCATGTGCGTGGACTGCCGAGCAATCAACAACATCACAGTCAAGTATAGGCATCCAATACCACCACTGGATGACATGCTAGATGAGCTGAGTGGAGCCACGGTCTTCTCCAAGATAGACCTCAAAAGTGGATACCACCACGTAAGGATGAAGGAAGGCGATGAATGGAAGACTGCCTTCAAGACAAAGCAAGGGCTCTACGAGTGGACAGTCATGCCATTTGGCTTGACTAATGCCCCAAGCACCTTCATGCGCCTTATGAACCAAGTTCTTAGGGCATACATCAGTAAGTTTGTAGTTTATTTGATGATATACTTGTTTACAGTAAGTGCCTACGGAACTCACACATCTTGAGATGGTACTTAAAACCCTTCGACAAGAAGAGCTTTATGCCAATCTCAAGAAGTGCACCTTTTGTACTGATAAACTTGTCTTTTAGGTTTTGTTGTGAGTTCACAGGGCCAACAGGTTGATGAAGAGAAGATTCGAGCCATACAAGAATGGCCAACACCAGGAAACATCAGCCAAGTGAGGAGCTTCCCCGGACTGGCCAGCTTCTATAGGAGATTCGTGCCCAACTTCAGCAGTATTGCCTCACCACTGACGGTAGTAGTGAAGAAGAACATGGGATTCAGCTGGGGAAAAGCTCAGGAAAAGGCATTCCAGGCCTTGAAGGACAGCCTTACATATGCACCAGTGCTAGTCCTTCCCGACTTCAACAAAACATTTGAAGTGGAGTGTGATGCCTCTGGAATAGGCATAGGAGCAGTGCTGACCCAAGGAGGGAGACCAGTGGCATACTTCAGTGAGAAGCTAGGTGGTGCCTCACTGAACTACCCCACTTATGACAAGGAACTCTATGCCCTTGTCCGAGCCTTGGAGACTTGGCAGCCTTACTTGCTGTCCAAGGAGTTTGTGATCCACACTGATCACGAGACTCTCAAACACCTCAGAGGGCAAACCAATCTCAAGAGGAGACATGCCAGGTGGATGGAGTTCATAGAAACCTTTCCGTACATCATCAAGTACAAGAAGGGAAAAGACAATGTGGTAGGCGATGCACTATCAAGGAGGTTTGCCTTGATATCAACCATGGAGGCAAAGGTCCTAGGATTCGAGCACATCAAGGATCTATACAAGGATGATCCTGACCTTGCTGAGAGCTACAAGGAGTGGCACAGGGAGTCATGGCAAATTCTACATCCATGAGGGGTTCTTGTTCCGAGAAAGAAGGATGTGCATACCACAAGGATCATTAAGGGAGCTTATCATCCGAGAAGCTCATGGAGGAGGACTCATGGGCCACTTTGGTGTCGACAAGACTCTAGCAGTGGTCAAGGAGCACTTATACTGGCCACACATCAAGAGGACAGTAGAAGCTCATTGTGCAAGATGCATCACTTGCAAGAAGGCAAAGTCCCGAGTGCAACCTCACGGGTTGTATCTCCCACTGCCCATACCCACACATCCATGGGTGGACATCTCAATGGATTTGTTCTAGGTCTGCCCAAGATCAACCACAAAGATGCAATCTTTGTAGTGGTGGACAGATTCTCCAAGATGGCACACTTCATTCCATGTGCCAATGTCAATGATGCCACACAAACAGCT